>CM032635.1:8741434-8914165 GCA_019097785.1 Fraxinus excelsior
ACAAAAGCTGAATTAAGCCTCTATTTTAGAAACTTTGTTGTTATGGTGTGTAGGAGTAGGATAATTAAGTTTGTAGCAGATATTAACATAGATTTTGTTTCATGGTACCTTTGTCAATGCCTTGAAACCACATTTGTTTGGAACTTTATTTCTCTAGATTGATGATAGTTACTGAATTCATTTACGATAGTGTATTTTGTAGGAATATTGAAAACAAAAGATTCTCGCATTTTGACATTAGAAGTAGAAAACCCACGTCTGTTCAAGGCCAAAAATGACTTTGACATGTCATATTTTCGACCTAGATGCATGGGTTAAGCAACTTAGGGACTGTGTATGGGTTGCCTATGTTGGAAAATGGCTTATATGATCTGCTTTTTCTTTTTTGAAAGATCAAAGTAATGTTGATTTGTTCGGTTGAATTAGAAATGGGAGTTCAAAGTGTACTTATTGAAAGATTTGTATGTGTTGGATGAACAAACTAGCACAGTTTGTCCTACACATACACAAAAAGGCAATAATTAGTTTATATATGGTCATACTTTAAAAGTGTAATCATGTAAAGTATAGATACTCTATCCACGTGTGCATGCCATGGACAAGTTACTAACCGAATTAGTACCTCGGACCATTGAATTTGTGTGCAAGCGTAACCTATGTATACAAATGGAATAATTCTTCATGACCAAAAGAATTCTTCACAGGGGCCTTACAGGCCCCTCACTGTAGCAGGGCCCCACCCAATGCATTAAAAAAAATATGGCCCCCACCCCCCATGTGTGTAACCTGGCAGGGCTTGTGAAGCAAGCCCCTATAAGTGTAGCCTCTCGAAACGAAAATTATCTCTTGGAAATGTTTGCTTTTATTTTCTACTAGTGGGGGATCGTGCGTTGCACGATTACTATTATAATTTTAGAAGATATTTTGTTGAAATGACAAATTATTTTAGAACACAAAAATATTATGTAGAAAATTTAAAATATTGTTATACTCTTTAACATTTAAACGTTGGGGTTTTATGATTTATATTTTTTGAACATTCAAATATGTTTTTGAGTTCAATAAATTAGGTGTAAATGAAGTTAATTATATACATCAAACGTACTAAATAAAAAATTATCATTCCACTCTTTTCAAGGCACATTCCTTCAGTAATATCAATATAGCATCCAAGGAAGGCAAGGGAAGCCAATCTCATGTGCTGATCCTGAGCTCTGCTTCGCTTAAATAAAGGTTCAGGAAATGATAAATGGGTGATGAGATGACCCATGAATCGCGAGAGCTATCAGAGCTAAAATATACATTAATGACACTGTATGGGCTGCTTAGCACAGACTCAAGTTTGTGTTTGAGGCAGGGCTTGTTGTCATCACCAGCCATTACCTCCTAGATAAGTTTAGAGCATTCACCAATAGATTCCTGTTGTAATTCAGGATAAAACATTCAAGTCTAAAATAACTTTAAAGTGGCAAAGCTTAAACTCAATTTCCAAAACCATGCTGGATATATCAAATTAATTAGAACCCAAACCTCGCTGATTTTGAGCACATCCATTAGTTGATTTTTGTATTTCATTGCATTACAAGGCTCAATCTCTCTAGTAACATATATCATTGTTGCGCCAGCAATAACAGATGGAAGAAAATGCGCAAGTCTATGATCTGCATTTAGAATATAAAGAAAGCATCTATAAACCATTGCATGTGGAAGATAATGCACGAGCCTATGATCTGTATTTGGAATATAAAGAAAACACCTGTAAACCATTGCACTTATAATTATAAAGAAATCATCCATCCAATTCATATAAAGTAATGATGACATCAAAATTAACTGATTCACATACCAGTGATGATTGAGAGAAGAAATCTCTCACACCTCCTCATAAATTTCCAGTGTAGGTTAGTCATCAATCCAAATCTCCTTAAACTATGGTCAAATAATGAAATTGGAGTCACGGGATTCATCTTCCATTTGAGAGTAGAAAGCACCAAAAGCTCCATTCTCTAAATAGTCTTTGCGTGAAACAAATATTTGGATTCTTCCACCTTAAAAATAAATAAGTAAAATCAAAATCAATAACAAAGCAAAATCCACATTGGCATTTACAAAAACATTAGAGTGCTAATACACTAAACAAGAAGGATAAAAGGCCAGTGAATAGACATATTTGGAGATCCAAAAGAAGAGGGGCTTGAGTTTCCTCCACCTTGGCAGCTAAAGAAAGACAAGTCACATCAGCCAATTGACTCATCCATGGTTTATCTTTCTGAAAGCAGAGGCATGCAATAAACCTATCATAATAGTTCACAGATAAAATAGCAGTCGTTGCAGTGAATCCATAGTGGGCAATCTTTAACATCCATTTAATAGCCTCTTTTGTCGCCATTATTAAAGATCCATCTGAGTTCATTTCATTATAATCAAGCAAAACAGGCAAACCATAATCTGTTATCACGTGTTAACTGAATGTGACATAATGCCGGGGTTATTGGAAATATCACGGAGAAGAAAGATTAGCAAAGCATAGCTAATAAATCTTAATCAAGCAAACCAAATCTTCAATTTGCAAAATACTCTATTTGCTGCCTTAGCCAATCTCCGACAAGCTAAATATATTTCACACGTTAAAAATTTAGGTATCAAATCTATAAAAAAAACCAGCATGGGACTAAATGGGTTGTTGGGCAAATAAAATCATGGCCCATAGAGTAATGCTACCATAAGGTGATCAAACCCATGATGATATCCCTGGTATTAGAAAAAAGGAAGTCTCGAAATTAATTTCAGAAACAAACACTACTTGCTTCACTAAAATGAAAGTGAAACAATGGAACAATAAAATATAGCTACCCCGATTGGGTGAATTCCTGCATAACAACAGCAGTCTCCCTCGCAAGTTGTGTAACAGGGATTGGTTCCTACAAGTTACGTGCACAAGAAAACTTATCAGCATTAAGTAATATGTTCATGCTAAAAAAGTGCCACTTTTTAATCATCAACCTTCAACTTTGCCAAACCTCCCACAATCAAGGTTCTACATTGTTTGAGAGCCCCTGATGCCTCTCTAACATTCTATAGTTCATTGCACAAAATAAAAAATGGTAAACCATCAACATAGTTTAAAATCCCTTGAACACATACATACAAATATCTATGCTCATCACAAATTTGAGCTGCAAAATTAATAAAGATTATTTTGGGGTTTACTCTTTCAACAGAATCAAGGGCCTTTACACCAGCAACCTTGAGACTTTCGGTAATATAAACACCAAACAATAAAATATAATTGTTTTAAGAGTTCTTACAATTAAGAAATAAAGTAGGTCAGTCAGGCATTTAATCAAACACATTGAATACATTGCTTTGTTTCAATTAGTTACAGAAATAATACTTTGATGCCATAATAATTTGATTTAGAGCATGAAATTAACTGGGTGTCATGAGATTAGGTAAAAGTACGCACAAAAATGATCTTGGAACTGTTACAACTCACCACTGCTTGTTTTCACATGTGCTTTACTGTGTATATACAAGCTTCATTATTGCAAACCAACTTAGAATTTTACATTCAAACTACATCTCTCCAGTTTATGCAGAAAGATTATTTCCAGGAAGCTGAGAACAATGTCAACATAGGAAAGTAACCTAAATGCAAGTATCTGAAGTGCTCAAATAAGATTAGTTTGTCTATATGTACAACATAGCTAAGAGATCAAAATCGGCTCAAGTAATGAGAACTATAATGAATTTGTGTTCTGTTAATATTACATAATTTTACCCAACTTGTTGAAGGGATAAAAAATTAAATTGTCAACCTGCAACACAAGCTGCCAGAACATCATGTTTTGCCTTCATTATTTGTGACTTGGCAACTACCGCGGAGATTGTTCAACCCGATGCACCTGCAGCAGCACCCTTATCATAATCCCCTTGCTCTTCTTTGGCGAACTCCTCAATCAATTGCCGTTGTCTTTAGGTCAAGTTTCTAAAGAGGCAAAAATGAAAGTTCACCTAGTCAAATATTATTAAATATCGGGCATGAAAGGAATTCAATGATCCAAATTCACGAAAATGTTCATGCAATAAAAAAATAAATAATTGCGCCCATCGGAGCACTTGTTCTTGCCGGTATTAAGATTTGACGGTGCAAGGGCATCGCGGTGATCCATATGCTTCCCGGTACCGGTGGAGGTGGAGCGTAAGGAGGAAGATGGGGGCTTGTTTCTATGTAGAAGGGAAGATTTCTCTAAGAGGGAGAAATGAAAAGGGAAAGTGAGAGAAATGAGATGGGTGAGGAATGGAGGGGAAATTATTGAAAATACCCCAAATTCAACACTACCCTTTCCAAAATACCATTTGACTATTCAAAGGTAGCAAACTACCAAAAATACCCCTAAATATAAGATTTATAACCAAAGTAATCATAATATAAAGAAAGTAACAATTTAGTCCTAAAAGATTTATTTTAATCTTAAAACAATTATTTCTTTTCAAAAAACTAACCAAAACTATGATTAATAATAAGGTAAAAAGGCCTAGATCTAAAAGAGGTCCATATAAAATTAAAACGATTATAAAAAATAAAAAAGAAATTGAATTTGAAAATGAAATCGACAAAATAGGATATCAAGAACAATTATATGCTGCTCAAGAAATATTAAAATGTTTTAAAGAAAATTTAATAGAAAATTTTGCCAGAGGAATTGTTAGATCTATAATTATAAAAGACATACAAGATATAATAGATAAATTAGAGAAAAGGAAGAAGAATATTACAAAGTATAACATACCTCTTGAATCAAATATAGATATAATAACAGATCTTGATATTATGAATTCTCAAACATTATTAGACTTTGAAGATTTAATTAAAAGCTTATAAATGAGGAAACCTATTACAAATAGATTATCACAAGAATATAAGAAAATAAGGTTTAATTTAACTTTGAGATTTTATATATCTATAACTAATAATAGATTAGAATTTGATAAATTAAAAGAATACATAGAATATACGACTATTTAAAGATTAATTAGATTTTAGATTTTAAGTTTTATTTGATTTTTGTTCGCTCTAAGTAGCACCCCCAGTAGATGGTATCAGAGCCATAGAGATCATGGACATTACAATTACAAAAACAGATTGGTATTACAAAATAGAAGATAGTAAAAGTAATATATTTTTAGAACATATTCCTAAGAAAATAAAAACAATAACGTTAATAATAATTAAAGATTTACCTCAAGAAATAAAAGAACAAATTATAGATAACCTTATAATAGGAACATTGAAAGATGAATATATATATGAAAAAATTATTATTGAACTAGAAAAAGAAGAAATGATGTTATATTGCAAAGATTATGAGTAATAAAATTATAAAAATAGATAATTATTACACATTAGAAACAGAAAGAGGAAGTTATATATTTTTAAAACCTATACCCGATAAGCTAAAAATAATAACATTAAGAATAATTAGGGAATTACCTATGGAAATTAAAGCACAAATATTACATAAACTAATTATAGAATCAATAAGAGAAAGGTTTATATATGAAAAAATAATAGAAACTTTTGAAGAAGAAGAGATCAATTTATATTATAAAGAAAAATATGAATCAGATGAATTGTAAAAACTATTAATGGAATTAATGGAAGTAAAAGAAATTCTAGATAAAAAGTTAGTAAGAATAAGAGAAATAAATCTACAAATACAAGATGAACTTTTAAAACCTGGAAATATAACAAACTCACAACAAAAACAAATATTAAAATTAAAACAAGAAAGGTATAAAATAAGAGCAAGCTATTACGAAAAAATGAAAGAATTAACAAATAATAATTATGTAAAGCAAAGATGTGATAAAGTAATAAAAGATTGTAAAGATACTGAATGTAGAACATATTACTTATGTCAATCAAAGAAAAGATAAATGTCAATTGGTGAGTATATAGAAGAATTAAAAACATTAATAAAAATATTAATAGATGATGTTCAAAACATAAATAATGAAATAAAAGAAGTAAGAAATGATATTAATATTCTAAAAATTGAAGTAAGAAAAATAAAAGAAAATAGTAAAGGAAAAGAAAAAACAATAGACAAAAAACTAATAGAAAAAGAAATGTCTAGAATAGGGAAAAAATATACTGAACAAGAAAATATAAGAATAGAAGCAGGAAGTATGGATGATGAATTTAGGAAGAAGATTTTACCAAAAATAATAGAAGAAGAGGAAAAAATGGAAAAATCGAAAGAAAAAGCAATAGGAAAATTAGAAATAAAAGAAAATCAAGATGATATAGAAGATAAAGATGAATGAAGAATTAGATTTACTTATAGAAAATTTTGATCAATTAAGTTTAGAAAATTTAAATGAATATCAAATCCTAATGAATACTGGAGGAGGACCAAATAAAGCAGAATCCTCTAATAAACAAGAAATATTGGATCCAGATGAAAGTTATGCACCTATATACATTAAACCATATAGACAATATTATGAAACAATAAGAGATAGACAACCACCAAAAGGAAACAAATACAGAAATAGATTTGAACTAAATGATAATTATGATAAACCTGTCAATCATGGAGGAGCAAAATTAGACTTAGATTGTAAGATAGATATTAAAAAAGCCTTAGAGATTTGGGCAAACTCAATGATATTATTCTTTTTATATAATAAAGATGATACATGGGAAAGTACTGAAAGAATAATAGACTTTTTAGTAGCATCCTTTGAAGGAAATGTCAGAAAATGGTGGGATGGAATAAATAATGATACAAAAACACTAATAAAAAGAAATATACAAACAGAAATAATAAAATCAGATAAAGAAGGTATAGAAAGATTAGTAAACTATATTTCAGATGAATTCTTAGGAGAAGATTGTATAAGAAATTTTGATGGAGAAGCAATAAAAGAAAAAGAAAATGCTAGGATAAAATTAATAAACCTAACAATATGTGATATGTGTAAAATCAAAGAATACACATGTGAATTTAAAGAATATTATTATACCCAATTTTATAGTAATGAAAATCAAGATGTATATAAAGATATGTACTATAATAAGCTACCAGGAACATGGGGAATATATTTTAAGATAGAATTTGAAAAATTTATTAAAGAAAATCCTGAAGCACCTAGATCTTTAGGATCAAGAATAAAAATTTTATTTGAAAGACTTGCATACATATGTCAACAAAGACAATTAATGAAAAAATCAGGAAGATTAACCAAGATATGTTGTGAAGATATGGAAAAACTTACACAATGGAGATGTAATCCTGAAAGAAAAAATATTAAGAGAAAATTCAAAAATAAAAAATTTAGAAATTTTAGAAATTTTAAGAAAAAATATATAAAGCTTAGAAGAAGATATTATAAAAGGAAATATAATCCAAATAAGCAACAAAGAAATAAACCTTATAAAAAAGATAAAAGCCAATGTAAATGTTGGAATTGTGGAGAAATAGAACATATAAGCCCTGATTGTAAAAAGAAAAAGGTTAAAATATTACAAAAAGAATATTTAGATATAGAAAGTGAATTAAGTGAAATATCAGATATTGAACAATATTATGATCAAGAAGTATATATAAGCGAATCAGATTCAGAAAAAGATAATGAATCAGAATCTGAATAACGAGATTGAGGAAATAGAAAGAGATAATATAGATAAACAAGAATATGAAGGAATAGAAGGTTATGGATTAAAAGTAACATTTGATAATAACAAATTCAAGAAAATGAGAAAATTATCTTTAGATTTAAAAATAGGAAAATGGGAAGCCTTAGATAGATATGGAAAAGAGAAAGAATAGCAATAAATGAGTATCATAAAATTGAAAAAGCTATAAATGTTAGAACAACTCAAGGAACACATAAATTAAATCTTTTAACAAGAAATACAGTAGATAAATTATTAACAAAGATTAGTAAAAAACAAGGAGAAAAAATTCAATATGTCTATTTAGCAGGAATACAAATAATGTTTAAATCCTTATTTAGAGAAGGAATAGATTCACCTTTAACCGTAAGTTTACATGATGGAAGAATAATAAATTTGAAAGATAGTCATTTAGGAACTATAGAAGGAAACTTAGCATACCAAAAATTAATATTTACTTGTTACCCAAAATATTGTGTCTCAATTACAGATAAGAACTTCAATGAAGTCTTAGGACTACATTTTAAGTTACATAGAAATGATATAATGGAACCAGGAGACAAGATTATGACTATAGAATATAGAGCTTTGTATACATTTACTAACTCCAATTATGGAAATATATACTCTAAAAAACCATACATAGAAGTTCACAAGGAATGTAAGGATATTAGTAAAATAATAGAACCAAGTAAACAAATAAGTTTAATTCCTAAAGAATATGAATTTAGTATACTTAAAGATAAACCTGAAATAGCAGAAGATAAAGAAGATGATTATTCTAATAACATAATGTTTAGAGATGGAAGATTAATTAAAAGATCAACAAGCCTTAAATTACCTAGAAAACATTTAGAAGGAACTAGTAATATAAAAGAAATCAAACTTCATAGAAATGCTGGAAACATGAAGATAGAAGGAGAATATTATAATGGAAGAGAATATATTGAAGGACCAAATATACTAATTGATACAGGAGCAAGTGAATGCCATATAGCTTCAATTAGAAATAAAGGATTAATGACTCATAAAATTGAACCATATAGATATGTAAATTTTGATGGACAAATACATACTACAGAATTAGAAGTCAAAGTACCAATAAAAATAGGAGGAATTAAAATGGTAGTACCATGTTATATGGATAATAGTATGAATACAGATCCTCATATATTATTAGGAATGAGTTTTCTAAATGGATTAAAAGACTATAGTATAAAAAGAGAAGGATTATACATAACACATAATGATCAAACTATATTATGCGAAAAAAGATAAATGAATAACCAAATAAGTTTTCCATTAGCCGTATATATACAAGTTACTATAGTAGAAACAAATATAACAACATGTGCCTTAATAGATACAGGAAGTGATATAACAATATTTAAAAACTTCTTAATAAAATCATGGAATGAAAATAGTAAAATAAAAATAACAGGAGTAACAGGAGAAAGTACACAAATAATTAATAGTGCTGATAAAGTCAGTATTATACTTGGAAGTAAACAAGTAATAATAAATAAGATATATAGTTATAATAAATTAGATTGTGACATATTATTAGGAAATGACTTTATCCAACAATTTCAATATTATAAGCAAAATAATTATATGATAATGTTACAAACACCATGTGCACACTTATTAAAAATTCCAAGGGAATTTAGACCCTATAGAGTTCAGCCAGCCCAGCGTGGTGATAAATGGGAGGGAATTTAGACCCTATAGAGTTCAGCCAGCCCAGCGTGGTGATAAATGGGAGAAAAAACCAATAATAAATAAAGACATAAACACAAAAATTCTATACAAAAAAGTGCTAAAAGCAGAAATAGAGATAAGTATAGAAAAAATTATAGAACAATTAGAAAAAACATGTGGAGAAAATCCATTATTATTTTGGAAACCATATCATCCTAAAGCTAAAATAGAATTAACAGAAAATGTTATAATTAGAGTCAGACCAATGATGTATACTATACAAGATACACAAGAATTTAAAACCCAAATAAAAGAATTACTAGAACAAAAACTTATTAGACCAAGTAATGGACCTCATAGCAGTCCAGCTTTTATGGTCATGAAACATTCTGAGCAAGTTAGAGGAAAGGCTAGAATGGTAATCAATTATAAAGAATTAAACAAATATACTAAATTTGATGGATACTTTTTACCAAATAAAGAAGTCCTAATAAACCTTGCAAAAGGAAAACAATATTATTCTAAGTTTGATTGTAAATCAGGCTTTTGGCAAGTTAAAATGGAAGATGATAGTATACAATATACTGCATTTAGTACACCTCAAGGTAAATATGAATGGTTAGTAATGCCTTTTGGTTTAAAAAATGCACCACAAATATATCAAAGAAAAATGGATAATATATTTAGAAAGTTTGATGAATTTTTAATAGTATATGTTGATGATATATTAATATGTTCTAATACTAAAGAAGAACATAGAAACCATTTAATACAATTCATAAATGAATGTAAAAAGGAAGGAATTGTTCTTTCAAAAAAGAAAGCTATAATAGAAAAACAAGAAATTGATTTTCTTGGATTATCAATAGATAAAAAAGGAATAAAATTACAAACTCATATATCTAAAAAGATAGAAAGTTTTCCAAATAAATTAGAATCAAAAGAACAAATACAAAAGTTCTTAGGATGTTTAAATTATGCAGAAGGATTTATTGAAAATCTTTCAAAAAAGAGACATAAAATACAAGTTTTACTTAGAAAAACAAATACTAAAGGATGGAGTGAAGAACATACAGAAGCTGTTAAATTATTAAAAGAAGAATGTAAAAATTTACCAAAATTAAGATTGCCAGATGAAAAGGATAATTTGGTTGTTAATACAGATGCTTCTGATAAATATTGGGCAGCCATATTAAAAACAGATTTAAATGAAATCTGCAGGTATTCAAGTGGAACTTTTAACCAAGCAGAAATAAATTATACCACTCATGAAAAAGAATTGTTAGCAATTATTAGAGGAATAAAAAAGTTTTCATTATTCCTATTATCTAAAAAATTTATTGTTGAAACTGACAATTCTAATGTTACAGGATTAATTAAAAATAAGTTGCCAATGGAGCCTCAATATAGGAGATTGCACAGATGGCAAGCATATTTGTCATTTTATAATTTCGATATTATTCATATTAAAGGTATAAACAATTATCTTGCTGATTTTTTAAGCAGGAATATCGAGTTTGGAGATGGATAATATCAAGCAGGAGATATCAGAAATAAAATCTGCGGCAGCATTTGCCAAAGATGAAGCTGATGATATAAAAGTTGGAATGGAGGCATTAGCTGAAACCTTAAGTTATAATGTCAAATTATTACTTGAGATCAGTACGTCCCATACCAAAGTTACCAATGAATTAAAAGACCGAATTGATGCTCTTGAAGCACAATTAGAGTCTACAAATACCAAAAATACAGGGATTGATGCTTTAGCACAATCTCAAAATACCAAACAGGGAATACAAACAGGTACACCAAGTGGAAGCAGCGGTGGACCCAGTCAAATAAAAAGAGATACAATCATGGAAAGTCCCCGAAAGGTGACAATAAAAAATGATGATAAACATACAAGGGTGATCAAAATCAGAGCAGATGAAGATGATGAAACCCCTTTAACACCAAGAGAAGAAGAATATAAAGCTTTTGCAAAACTTGTCTATGAACTACAAGATAATGAATCATATTGCATCTCCCCAGGAGAACATGTTTACCCAAGAATGATCATTACAAACGATGGAGACCCTAACATGGTTAAAATGGCGGCAGACTATGGATTCTTGGATTTAATTTATCCAGGAAAAGATTTAAAAGAAATTGAGAAATTTGATGATATCTTCCGAGGAGAAGTTTCAAAATTCGCCAAAGGAAGACCAATATATCTTAAATTTTACTCAATCAGTCCAGAAATTGATGGAAGGATATATTATCCTGCAGAACATATTATTACAGTCGGATATGTAGGCCGAAATTTCCAAATTGAAGTAGGCCAAAACAGAAAGTCATTGCCAAACATTAACAGATCATGGATGAGATCCCGAAGAGTCTTAGGGATGAAAGTTCTCTACAACATGGCAAAAAATTTATACGATAAAAAATTTCAATGCCTATGCCAATATGAAGGATGGACACTTATGACAAATAATGGAAATGATAAATCTACAATTTTAAAAGAATATATCCAAAAGTTTGATATCCATCAAATCCATGGAAGTCCATCAACCATACAAGAGTCATGCCAATTGAGGGAGTGTCCCACATGCTATCCAAATGAAAAAAGGCCCCGCCACTATGAAGAATCTTGACAAACTCTATATGAAGACAATAGAGGAAAAGAAGATGTGAAAGAAAGGTGGACAGCTGGAAGATATAATAGAGCTACAATTATGTAGTGAAGAAATTATTGAAATAATAGGACTCCATTAATGGAGTATGATGTAATGGATGATGTAAGAGGCCAATAATCGAGCCTCATGTAGTAGTATAAATAGAAGCCTTTGGGCTAAGATAGAGGAAGAAGGAGTTGAGAAAAAACACTTGAGCCCTCATATTGCGAGAAAAACACTTCTGTCTTTTGATATAATCTTTGTACCAATTTCAGAATATCAATAGAAAATCCATTTCTTACATAAAAGAATGAGTTTCTAAATCTTCATTCCCATAGATTCTTGATAGATCTAATAAGAAATCTCTTTCTTATTTTAACAACAAAAACAGTTTTTCTTTAATCCAAGTCTAGGGATTTGTCATTAGAACCGATACAGTGAAGGCAAAGAAGCTGAATAGCAAGGATTCCGTTAAAAGGCAGGAGGCCTTTGAAGGAAACAATTTGCACATTCAGAGCCTGAAGGTCACTCGATTCTAAGAATAAAGAGCCAGATTAAAATTAAGGTAGAACTACTATTTCTTGTTAAATTTTGAAAGAATTTCTTAAGATCTTAGAGAATCGCAAGGATTATAAATGTTTATGATTATTCATGATGTTTAGATTACTGTCTACTATGATATTTATATTTTATAATACTATGATGATGTTTATATAATATCCAGTTATGCCAGGATATACAGTTAAATGATTAAACGATTTATTAAAAAGAATACTTGGAAAAGTAGAAAATCTTATATCTCAACTAGAAAATACAGATGAAATATCTGAAGAATATATTAGACTTATAAAAGAATGTGAACAAAAAATAGCAGATTATGATAATATATTAAATTTATACTTTAATCAGAACATAAGAAATATAGAAGAACAGATTAGAAACCTACCCTAAAATAGAAGGACATGTCTTGCAATAAAGAAACCTATTTCATTAAGGATAAAATTGACTTTTTAACAGAAATCTTTAAAAGCCGCTGTTCACAGGCTATTTTGAAAATTCTCCCACAAAAATGTGTTTCACCAAATAACACTTCTTCAATTAATCTTGAGCAAAATTTGTCCTTGACAAGTATCAACTTTAGATCAACTTAGAAATTGAAATTAAACAAAATATGATGGTTGTAGGCATTGACCACATGCATTTAATAAGTAATTCTCATGTAACACATGAAAACTCAATTTCATGTCTAAAATCTATTTTTACCCTTAATGACAAGAATTGTTAACTTAACAAACGTAATCCCCTCTGGCCCAAGGGTTTTGCCCTATCTCCTTAGTTACTGAGCACGACTTACAAAGTTGTCCATTTGAAAATTTTACCACCTAAATATACTCACTCAAGTAATTTTCTTCTCGAATCACGTTGAGATTCTCGATCCTCTAATTTTTTTATTTTTTATTTTATCTTTATCTACAACGTCAAGCAAGGTCGAGAAAGATTTTTGTTCTACGATTTATTTTTTCTCACTACCCTCGATTGAGAATTTGTTTAATTTCTAGTTATCTCAACCGAGTGATACTATTTCAACCCATTCCTCTATATTTGAGTTTTTATTTAGGGCCTGATTGATATGCCCTTTTTATTTCATGAAAAATGGAATTGAAATTTCATTTCCTACTTTTGCCATGTTTGATAACACTTTTTTTTTTTTTTTTCCCAAGAATTGATTTTCTACTTTTGCCATTTTTCTTGGTTTTAGATGAATTTTAATTCCCAACTTTTAGGTGGTTTTTTATTTTCCATCTTTTTTTTTTTTTTTTACACAATAAAAACAAAATCTATCCCCATTTTTTTTAACAATCCAAACAAATTATATCCCCAATTATAAGAAATTTTTTCTCTTTAATCGACAATTTTCATGAAAAATAAAGCCAAACGAACACCAAAAAATACCAATTAAAGATAATTAATTGACAATTCCCAATCAAATAAGTTTTAGGCAATTTATTCTCTCCAATTCGTTTTCTTTCCACTCAAATCCCATCTTTAAATCAAACGAACCCTTCGAGTATATTTGGCAACGCTTTTAAAATGTCGACATTCTACTTTACTTATTCTTTCAACAATTATTCTCAATCCTCAGCCGTACTATGATAACACAAGGAATTAAGGAACGTAACATGATAACTTTGAGATATAGTAATTAGCAAATTATTATCGAGTATAGATTTTTCTTATCATTGTTTCCAGTTTAAAACTTCGCAGACTATATTTAATAAAATATTACTTACAAATTGTGGGGAAATATTGAAGATTGTTATAGCGTTGAGGTAGTGATTATTTTTCAGTTTATTGAGGATATCAGTGAACAGTTTTAGCACTTGCCTGACATATCTAATAGTTATGTGCAATAAATCTCACCCATGTACCCAAGTGATTGTTATCCTTTGTTTGCTACTTAGCCCATGTTTGTCTACCATTATCTCAAACTCTGTTTGCTACAGTAAACAATATCCTTGATCCAATAAAATATTCCACACACAAACCAATAAAGTTACTTTAAATCTCAACCATACATTCTCCAAAAAAAATACTATTCATCAGATCATTCTTGAAAAACTAATGGATGACAAACACACCCTTATTATTTATACTTTTTAAGTAGGTTTTGGAGAAAAATAGAGGTGAAATATGTACAAAAATCTTTTTAAAGAAAATCTACGTGAAGGCATGCCATAATTTTGTATGATAATTGACTGTGACCAGGCATTAAAGATTAACGTGAGTACTAAAGATGAATTGTCGATGATCTAAAGGTATAATTGACGTATGATGACCATGCATTAAAGACTAAAATGTGTACTAAGGCCATGTTTGGCAATTTTTTTGTCGGAAATAAAGAGTTTTTGAATAGTAATTTTTTAGAGAATTCGACCCTAACAACATCTAGCGGTGGTGAATAGGTGAATATGCGGAATTAAGTTTTCTTAACAATTAAATAGCAACAAATCACTAATTAATTATTTTCTAGATGGTTAATCATGCAATTCAATTAATCTTATGTTGAAATACCGCAGTTTTATAAGTAATAAATAAACACAAGAATTGATCACGAACAAACCCAACTAGGTGAAAACTCCGGACATTTTGCTAATCAACAATCCACTATAAACGATTTTTTTAAACTTACAGTTTACCAAACTAGACAACGACACATACTTACAGTTTCTATTTCTGATACTCAAGCCAACTCTTGGCAACAGTCTAGAGATATTCCGCGCCGTTTTTCTTTCTTTTCCATTCTCAAAACTCTAAACCTAAAATATCACAACTTATACTAATCGCACACTACTCCTTGACTTTATACAACTTATCAACTTTAGTCCTTTTTATTTACAAAATTGCCAATTACATTAAATACCTAGCGTTAGGGATCTTGACATAATTTTTCCAGTAATGAAATGTTTGGCACTCACTTAACCGAATTAAATGAAATAAACATGCCAGATATTAACTTCTTGCTTAATTAATTAATTTTCTTCTTCGTGCTTGCCTAATTTTCTTAAATTTGTCGTATCAAATACATCTCATTGAATATGTAATAATTCCAAAAGCAATATCATAAAAATTAGACCACTTGGTTGATGGCTACATCACCACCCAATTTCTCGTTTCTTTAACTAGATAATGGGTACAAGATATGTCAAAAAAATGGTAGCAATAAATGGAAAAGATACTAACAAAAAAGAGCTTGTAAAGTTTTTTTTTAAAAAAAATTAATCAAGTGGGGACATTTAGAATCATAATTAAGGTGGAGCCAAACTAACAAACGACCCTTCATTAAACTAATAAAATAACACAAAATGTCTCTTAAGTAGCATAAGTATATTATCTTAATTATGGTTTAGCTTGAGACTCTTTAAAGCATAGTTGGGTGGATTCTATGTTTATAAAATGTATATATTTGCCATCATTGACTTGCTCATGATTAGCCATGGTGTTCTTCCTAATCTACCGATATTGATACTATGATTCTTGGAGATAAAAATTACATGAATTGTGTTGAAAAATTGTAAAGAGGAGATGCTTTTTAATATATAGATATCGATGCCATGATTCTTGAAGGTGCATTGAAAAATTATCGAAACCAGTAACGTGATTTTGAAGCGTCATAAATATCTTTTGACGTGTCTCTCTTTTTTTTTCGATTTCTTTACAGATAAATTAAGTAATACGTCTCATATCAATTAAATTTTACACTTCAATTTACTAGGTGTATGACCTTACTCAAAAGTAGTTTTCTAGAGAGCGCGCGCTTTTAAATAGGACCAAATAAATTTGAGGACTCTAAGTTTGGTCCACCTATAATGGTGAAGACTATTCATATACATATACCTAAATATAAGCATCACCCTCAACAAGAGCTCGAGATATGTATAGTAGAAGCTTTGTTTATAAGAATTGAATATTGAATGATATGCAAAGTAGTAAATGGGGCTTATAATTAAACCATTTATAAATTGTTTAAATTTGATAAGTGGTTCTTCCATTAAACTTTGTTTCAATGTTATGAAAATTAATCACATTATCTTTGTCCCGAGCAACTAATTTTTATTTTTTTTCTTGGTTTGACTAGTATTTAATTAATTAATTAAGATTTAGTGAAGATTATATTATTTATTATTTTCCAAGTTGTTACTCCAAGATATTGTTAAAAAATATTCTCTAATAATGAGTGCCACAAAATTAGAGATTAATTTTGGGTTTGGAATGAACTTTTATTGAGCAAAATTTAGTGATACTATGAGCTGTGGCCCGTGGACTCATTTTTTGTATGCCCAAAATGAAAGCATGTCACAATTATTAATTATAAATCCATCCCTACAATTGTCTTTTGCAATATTTTTTTTTTCTTTAATTATACAATTAATCGAGTGGTCTTCAAGTCATTGATTAAATTTTGATACAATGGTGATATATTAAAGAAAAGGAAATGGACACCCAACATTAGAAACTTTCAAGATAATCATGAAAGAGATACGACAATTTGATTATTATTATTTTTGAACGATTTAAGAGATTGTGTACAAGGAGATCATACACTTTAAAATCGGGAAGAACCACGTGTTTCATCAAAGCCGATCTCTTCAACCTCATCAAGAGTTATCTCCTTATGTCGGTATAAGTGCCTTGAGATCCAATCATGGATATTTTAGGCCCTTGTGATTGACAATGACTCACAATTTTATCAGAATCTTCTACACATACTCCAAAGATTCATCGACATTCAAGGTTATGTATAAGACAAACGTTGACTTCACTTGACTTGATTTCTATTTCAAAAGGGCATCGAGTAACATCAGGTCTTCCAAATTCACTTTGTAGATAGTGCAATAGGTCGCAAACAATCAATCATCGTACAGCAAAAACTTTAATATTTTTGGTCAACGAGAATTAATTATTAGATCACGACCTCCAAAAACAATGCACCATATTTCAATTAAATTATATAATGATGAGATGTATTAATCTAACATGTCCTTTCACCTCTATTGTAATTAAAGTAGCATCTAAACCACAGTACTCGATTTTTTATTTTTTTTTTTGGCCACTGCTTTTTGAGAAAACAACTCGTCCCCACCCAGAGCTAAATGTGATCTATAATTTATTTCAAGATAATGACAAATTAAGAAAAGTTAAGAGTTAATTGACGAAGCATAAGGAATTGAAAGGGATTCCTATTAGGGGCCTCAACTCATGTGTTAATTATTTGACTAATCCTTAATTCATTATATATACACATATAAAGAGAATCCAACTTTGTGCCATTCTGATAATTTTAAAGAATCGGGGCAATAGAGATCTCGCAAATTGTCCCTTTTTATAGTAAAACGATAGCTAAATAATATTATATTATATCTATCGAAATAATTTCACGATCAAAGCTCTACCTTATTGCACCTTTCTTTTGGTCGTATCCATGTAGGAAATATTATGCGCGCATACAAATGTACCTATAGGATCGAGTAGAAAGCGTGATGTAATATATGTAAAAAGTAATTTATAGGATGTACTTACTACTTATTCTGTATTTGGTAGAAATTTTTTAAATTATGTGAAAAATAGCGTTATAGATCCATGTACAAAATTATTTTATTAGAGAATATTTGGTTGAAAATGAATTTCGAGAAAAATGAATTTTAAAAAATGAAGGTCAAACGTTAGCTTAATAAGAAAAAGTTTGCGGGTCTATTGGAGATACTTCTAATTATTTCAATCCTTCAATAAATTTGCGCGAGGCCTTTGAAGAAGGTCGGATAGGCTCCTTCTCGCATTCGGGAGGGACACCATTGGTGTCTTATTTCCTATATGTTAAGGACTTGTTAATTTTTGCCAAGGCAACAAAAGATCAATCATGCTCGGTGTATAGAATTTTTGTCCATCAAGGTAGGTGAGCAAAAAAATATGTACAAATAGATTTATCCACAGAATATCTATTCGGGCCTGATGAAGGTTTTAAAGGTGTATTAAGGCTAGTCGGGACAAATCATCAATAAGGACAAATTAGCCATTTTTGTGTCGAATAAAATCACCAATGCACGGAAAAGAGGCCGTTAAGGTTGACAGGATTTGTTGAAGTCAAGTTCCCAACCGTGTGTTTGAGTGTGTAAGAACCTTGTAACCGTTTGTGGATAAAATCCGAGAAAAGGTAGCAAGTTGGAGGTTTAAACTGTTATCTCAGGGAGGGAGGCTGACATTGATAAGGTTAAGCGCACGTGTGATACATATACGATGGTGTTTGGTGGGGATTAAAATTAGATTTTTAGTAGATTGAATATAAGTTTTAGAAATGTGTGACTGAAAAGTTGTGGGACCCATAAAAGATGTGATTAATATTGATTTTTTGACTTTGACTTAAATTAAAATCTGATTTTAATCCGGGAACAAACATGGACATAATTTCAATAATCTCAACTTTTGGAAATTTGCATTCATTACATTAAAAAGGTCATCGATCTTGAATCACTGTGAAGATTTAGCGATAGTTAATGAGTACCGAGTTCTCAAAATACGCAAACAATTAATTCTAACTCATAACAAAGTTTTTGCCTATGAAAACATTATAAGATTCTTGGTTACAGTAACTCAGATTTCATGGTCGAGGGTTTTTTGCATAAAGTCAAACCTAGAGGATATCACCACTCAATTCCTATGAATAGGTTGAAAGGGTCTAACATGATATGCATATCCAATACACGCCTAGAAATTGATTATTAGCACTTTTTGACTTCGAAAACAATACGAGGGTCCCTTTGATTGACAACGGTGGTAAGACTTTCCAATTTCATGTAAGTTGAAAAATAAAAATCCAATACCCCACCAAATTTGGCAAAAAACACGCTTAAAGTGGTTGTACTTTGTAATTCGAACTTCATTTTCACTTTCGTAACAAATAGTCAAAGTAGAAATTGAATTTCTTGAATGTGAATTTTTTCATAGAATTTAAACTAATAAAACGGACCGTAAGATTTTTGTTCACAGTAAGACAGATTTCAGTACGAGACAAACGAATTATTAGCATAAAGTCAAAGACTACAGTGTATCACCACTCACTTCAAGGTCTAACATGATATGCATATCCAATAATACAAACCTAAAACTTGATTATAGGCACTTTTTTCTCTCATTCAATTCAATCACAAAAACAAGTTGCCATAGTACACTCAACCTATGCAAGAATTAACCTCTCCTGCATGATCAGTAGTACAAAAACAAATTATCATGCAATGACACGTGTTGCGCATTTGGTATTGAAATATATGCATATATGGCTCCCACTTCTCCACCTGCATAAACCAACCCACTTCAATTGATTGTGAAAAAGCTCTCGAGAGGAAGATGGGACATATATTCTCTTTTTTTGGATTCTCCCGACTGTGTATATATAACAGAAGTTTTTTGCTCATTAACATACAAAAGCACATATATTTTTGCTTCATAGTTTCTGCCCCAACTTTGTGCTTATTCTCTCTTCTTCGAATACCTTTTTCGAAGAAGAGAAAACCGGACAAATATCTTGCTCGTTTTTCTGCTGCAGTTCGCCGCATCATCTCAAGCATAAAGGTATACATACATACATATATGTGCATATATATTTGATCGAGAGATAGTACTAGACAGTATCAATGTTAAAATCTTGTTCATTATTCTTGATCATACACTGTGCCAAACATGCACTATCCAGATACTATGTTGTTATGCTACGACATGTTTGGTTAGAGGCACCGTACAATATTAAAGTCGGAAAAGAGACTAAGGACGTGTCTAGTGCTAATTCTTCATCAGTTTAAAATTGAAATATAAACCATTGCTTTGTCAAGATAGACCTCACCTCTGAGATGACTGGTCAAAAAAGACGGCCTAATTTTACAGGCTATGAAATCAAAGTTTTTTGCTTCAAAAAGCAGGCCAGCAACCCCTAAAATCTTGTTTATCATAATGTATACAACATGCACGTGGAGGTCACAGATATTATATTCTTGTGCTAGTGCGTGTTGGAAAGAAAATTCCTGACAGCTAGTTTTCTTTCTTTCAGTTTTTCCATAATGTTTGACTGAATTTGACAATTTTGTAAATGAAACAGGAGTATAAATTTTATATGAGGATCTCATTTTCAGCCTGCAAGCAAGCACAGCCCCTGCAGGTGAATTTTCCCGGGGGGTTAAACATGGATCAATTTATTCCGGTACGACGCCGGAAGGACAAGGTGGTGATAGTAATGGGAGCCACCGGCACCGGAAAATCAAGACTTTCGATAGATCTAGCCACCCGTTTCGAGGCTGAGATTGTGAATTCGGATAAAATGCAAGTTTACAAAGGCTTAAATATATTAACTAATAAAGTGACAGAAGAGGAATGTAGGGGAATCCCTCACCATTTGTTGGGAATAGTGGATCCTGATGTGGACTTCGCAGCCGTCGATTTCGTTCATCATGCCTCGACTGCTGTTGATTCGATTACGAGGAGGGGTAAGTTGCCGATCATTGCTGGAGGGTCTAATTCTTACATCAAGGCTTTGGTGAATGATGACATGGAATTCCAGTCGAAGTACGAATGCTGTTTCCTATGGGTCAACGTATCAATGCCCGTCCTTCACAAATTTGTATCAAAAAGAGTCGAACAAATGGTGGACGCTAATTTGATTAATGAAGCAAGAGAATTTTTCGACCCTGAAGGGAATTATACACGTGGGATCAAACGTGCCATTGGAGTACCTGAATTGGATGAATTTTTTCGAAATGAGTCAATTCTTGACTATGAAACCAGGGCTAGGCTCCTTGAGGATGCTATTGATAAAATTAAGGCAAACAATTGCAAATTGGCTTGTAACCAACTACAAAACATTGTTAGGCTTCGAAATCAATTGGAGTGGCACATGTATTATTTGGATGCAACCGAAGCCTTCCTCACAAGGGATTTGGAATCAGTTGAAGCATGGGAGATGCTTGTAGCCAGGCCCGCCACCAGGATTGTGGGCCGCTTTCTACACAAGAACGAAATGGATTTCATGTCAGCAATTGCCGTGCCACCTCCACTCTATAAAATCATGGAAACGGCTCAAACCATTCTAAATTAAAACACTATCACTTATCTTACATACTGCGTCGAGTACTGCGTATTAAGCACAAATACATCTTTGTCATTCCATTTCACATTCCACACATTCACGATAAGGATTCTTTCATGGCACGTGACAAGCGTCAGTCGAATCAAATCGACCTACCGTTTGCCCTCATTTCTACCTTTGCAGAGGTTGCTATCAGGTAACTGTACCTAAATATTGGTTGCCGTACAGGAAGGAAATATCTTAGAAATCCATGCAGGGAATACTTTCTCCCCAATTTTTGGTACTATTATGTAGTCGGCTGCTTTTGCAAATTGTAGGCACTTTGCGAGAGTGGGGGGGATAAAATAACACTCAATAAATTATGAAAGAAAGAGGGAGTGGAATTTTTGGATTTCTTTTTTTTTTTCCTTTCTTGCACTAGTTCTAAAATTTTCGTGAGTGCCCCTTGTGAAACTTCATTGTTTACACAAAGCTATAATATTTTGGGATTTGTCTTCTCTATTGTGTTTATGTTCATGTGTGTTGGGATTGGAATATTTTTATTGTTCTTTGAATATTAATGATGATAAATATTGTTAATGTTAAGAGTCTAGATTAATGATCATAAACACGGGAAAACATTCAATTGTTAACAATGTCAAACACTCAATCCGTTAAAAAATTAAGGATTAAACTACGTGCACTTATAAAATGTACACCTTCATTGAAGTGTAAAAAATCTGACAGTTGGCTAGTAAATATGTTGTCAAGATCAATGTATCAAAATCTGTTTCAGCATCCATAATTAATCTCTTATCTAAGAACCAAAAGTACTCAAACGTATGGACTCAAGGTGACAAACACAAATATGCTCGTAATCACAATCACACACTTGATGTAGAACTAAGGAATATACCATTATATCACAATCAGAAACCCATTGTCGCCCCTATTTGTGTTGCGTTTGGATGAAAGAGGAGTGACATTTTTCATTTTATCTTTTGAGGTCCGATGCGACAAGGTCTGGTCTTAATTAGCACATTTTGATGTTTTCCTTTATTCTTACGTACTGTCCACTCTGGAAGGGCTTATGCATATTTTATCACTCACCAATTTTTATTTGTCCACTTTGAAAGAGCATGAGCTCATTTTATCTCTCATGAATTTTTATAGCATCTCCAAAATTCGAACACATGACCTCCCATTAAGAGATATTTAAGTTTAATTCTAGTATCAATTGGGAACACACGATCTCCCCTTAAGAGATATTTAAGTTGTTGATACCAATTGGACAATTTGTACTTAATTTAAGTCATTCTTAGGAGAAATGTCAAGGGTTCGAATTCTGGGAACGCGATATAAATCTGTGAGGAGTAAGATGGGCTTAGAATCTCTCAGAGCTGATAATACGTAAGTTAACGACTTGGACACAAAGACTTGGTCGCTACAGAAAAACTATTACTTAAGGAAAATGTCGTGAGTTCGAATCTTGGGGATGCGATAGAAATCATGAAGGGTAGGATGGACTTAAACTCCCCTAAAACGAACAGTATGTAAGTTAACAGATTGGGCACAGAGATCGGGTCGTTACAAATTAGGTCTTATACAGGATTAGATTTTTATATTTAACCTCAAGTTAGACCTTTGCAGTCTTTTGGCGGTTTATTGAATAAAATTAAAACTTCTCCCAATTGCGAGGAATTTTGACATTTCATAGGAATAATGAACTGTTGAATACGTTACACTCGAGTATTTACAAGATCAACAAGTCTTCGAGTTTCACCAATGGTTTGTAAATTGCATAGTGGTCGAATTTCTTATGGTTTGCTGCATCACTTTTTATTATACATCACTTTTGTTTTTCCTTGTAGCTGTATTATTCTCGGATTTGACAACTCCATTGTGTGGTGCTCTCTGAGTTTTTTCAAGAATTTCTAATCTTAAGGAATGATTAATTGAAAAGTTTGAGCATCATATTCTTCATGGAATCTAATTTACTTAACATATCATAAAAAATAAAAGCAAATTGGTGCAACTTATTTAATATGCTAACACAAATATATACCATCCGATCTTCATCCCTCCCTCATCGATCACTCTCACTAAGGGACCAAAAGTGTTCATTCGTACAGTCCCGAGGTCCCAAACATGCATGAATATGCTCCTACTGATCACAATCTCAATCACAAATGTACATTTCAATTGAAACACTTGCACATAGTGTACATGATTGAAATAACACAAGCTGGGAATATTAAATAATGGGACAAATTCAGAGTCAGTTGTATACATATTCTACAATCTATACATATATGTACACAGTTTTTATACCCACTTACTAAAATGATTTATGGACCAGCATTAGTTAAAAAGACATTCTCTGTTCTTGGAGTAATATTTAACTTTCACTAGATAAGAAATCCGGAAATTGTTGATCAAAATCATTTTTAGTAGAAGTGTCCTTAAAAATCATTTTAAAGTATTTTTAGTATTTCAAAGGACGTTCTATACAACATAATTCATTTTAAAATCCAATCGTACTCATCAAGTCTAAAAGTTACGAGTTTAATCCAACTAACATCTAGAGGGGATGAATATGTGAATAATGCAGAATTAAAATTATCAATTAAGAGCAATAAGTCACTTTTCAATTGTTCTAGATGTTTAGTCAATCAGGTCAAGTTTATCCTATGTTGAATTGTCACAATAATAAATAGAGTAGTAAATAACACAAGATTTGATGACTGAGAAAACCTTTAACTGTGTAAAAACTCCGAGACCAAGTCGGTAACTTTCACTATAGAACTTATAGTATAATCCACTTTAGGAAAAATCCACTAGACTCGCTGATCCAATTCCTGTAATTTTCAAGACCCCCCAATAGCTCCATAAGCAACCACATATTATGTACTCGCTTCCAGCACTTAAAGGTTGAGGTTAATGAATATCATAAGCTACAACCTAAAGATATCCCAATTAAAAAAGAAAATAATGGCAGAAGTGATGATGCCTCAAAATACAGTCACAAAATTGACATTTTATTGAGATAACACAGCCTCGATGCTACATATATTTCCTTGACCTGCTGTGACGCTCCATAATAGAACAAATGCAAGTACTGTTGAAAATTCAAATAAGATCATCAATTAGGCTAGCAACTCCCCATGATTCCAACGAGCCCTAATACGACATTAAGAGTTCCACACTCAAGTTATCAATTAGCGCATACATTATAGTCCAAATATGGGGAGTAATGCTTCAAGAAAAGAAATCAGATACCAACAATTTAAAACTCTAGATTAAGCATAATAAGGAATTTTTTTTGTTTTGTTTTTTTCAGCTAAATTTGCAGAAATATAATGATAACCCTCAGAATTCCAATCAGATTACATTAAGCATAATTGTGTATTGAAATGCACACTTGTTTCCCATATACAAAATCAAAATAACTGAAGTATCATTATGCATCTACATTAGACTGTTTGATCAGGGAAATAAAAAAAAAAAAGTAGGCAGTCTATACAATCATTCATCAAGTTGTTCCACCTTTGCCAACTTCAACGGAAACTCCCAACACAACACGCCATTTGCTTCCTCCTTACAAACATACACAATCATTGGTTATTTGCAATCCAATGGAACCAGGATTCCGACAGCTGAATATTTTTTATTATCATTCGATTGATCCCAATTTCCTCTATTCTCGTGGTTGATATGTTGCTTGAATCTTCTTCCAATTCATAAAACAACACAAAGGAACTATTGAATGTCGAATGGAATATTATAAAATGTGGTTGTAAACATGTCAATTGGATAGTTTTTCTGAAACTTCCTTCTGTTACCCTCAATTGTTGTTATCCATGGAGTTTGGGGATTTTTGAATTTTAATTTTGTTTTTCATTAATTTCTCTCAATTGTAATGGGTGTAAATGTATCCCTAGGACCGAGGATGGCATGACTGTTGCCCTCGCTTATTATTCAGTAAATCTATTATTACAAGTTGGTTCGATTGAGGCCGGTCAGTTGGGTAGTCGGGTAGTGTCAGCCCCTTAAAGATTGACATGCGCAATGACATGAGAACACATTATACTCATGCCGGGACATTGCGGGAATGGTATGTTGATGGTGCACACTTCGGATTCGGAGTAAGGAAAACGTGGGAAAGATGCTTCAGTTTGGTGGTGTCAGATTGTTACAACTTAGCAAGACATTGGCTGGTCCAGCTTACTATTCATGGGCAAAGAGTTGCAGGCAGACAAGGCATGGGCTGATCTAACTTGCTGTTAGTGGGCTAAAATCCACAAATTCGGGTGTCCAATTGGAGCACATGTCTGGCACATGTGTTGGGCAGTTTTTGGAGTCCAGAATAGTGGAAAGTGTGGGGAGTTGCTAGAACTAGTTGAGGGATGCAGTTTCTAGTAGTTTCGGGCCTATTGGATTGGTTAATTCCTTTGGTAGTTGGGGATGTCAACTGCATACTATTTTGGTCTATAAATACTGAAGGCCAGACCTGTTGAGACACAAGAGTGTTGTGATCCTTCAGTGTCTTCCCTCATGTCTTGTATTATTGTTGAGTAATAAACAAGTTGGGTTCTCCCGTAAATATCGTGTTCTATTCATTTCACTTCGTGTGGGTGTGTTGTGTAAATTCGGGTTGGCTAACTAAGTGTGACTTAGTACCATCATAGGTCGAAATTTGGCTAAGTATTTTACTTGGAATTCGTCCCTATGATAATTGGTATCAAAGCTTCGTTGCAGTTGCTAGGTTTCGTTTACTGAAATGGTTGCAAACCAAAATCTTAAGGATCGGGTTTCTGTGTTGGAGGATTTTGTCAGTGCTCCTATGACCTACAGTGCAGTCAGTCTGGCTTGTTAAGTACATGCACATAATGATGCACATAAGGAATTGAGGGCTTAATTCGAGGAGTTTGCAAGCGGAGTCGATGAAAGGCAATCTTCGTTCATGAAGGATTTGCTGAAATTGGTGGATAACTCAAAGGCTCGTTTGACACCCTTGAGAGTGAAATTCCTTGCTAAAGTTGGCTTTAAACAGCACTACTGTTCAGGATGCAGTTGGTGCTTCAAAAATTCGTGTTCCTGAACCAAAGCAGTTCATTGGTGCTCACAATGCCAAAGAGTTGGATAACTGTCAAGTACATGCACATAATGATGTACATAAGGAATTGAGGGCTTAATTCGAGGAGTTTGCAAGCGGAGTCGATGAAAGGCAATCTTTGTTCATGAAGGATTTGCTGAAATTGGCGGATAACTCAAAGGCTCGTTTTGACACCCTTGAGAGTGAAATTTCCTTGCTAAAGTTGGTTTTAAACAACACTACTGTTCATGATGCAGTTGGTGCTTCGAAAATTCGTGTTCCTGAACCAAAGCAGTTCATTGGTGCTCGCAATGCCAAGGAGTTGGATAACTGTCTATGGGATATGGAGCAGTACTTCAAGGCTGCTCGTATTCCAGAGGAGGAGCGGGTAAATATCACTTCGATGTATCTGTTGGGAGATGCAAAGTTATGGTGGCGGACTCGGGTAAAGGATGACGAAGCTACATGTAGGTCACTTGTTGTTACTTGGGAAACATTGCAGAAGGAATTGAAGGATCAATTCTTTCTTTGCAACATGACCTGAGTTGCAAAAGAATCTCTCAAGAAGCTAAGGCAATTGAAAAGTGTGAGGAAATATGTGAAGGAATTCAGTAGTCTAATGCTTGATATCCAGAACATGTCCGAGGAGGACAAACTCTTCAACGTTATGTCGGGATTACAAGGTTGGGCTCAAGCAGAATTGCGAACGCAATGAGTGAATGACCTTCCTTCAGCAATGGATGTAGCAGATTGTCTGGTTGACTTCAAGATGGGCGGTACTTCTTCTATTCCGAGGAAAACTAATGAGAAGAAGGTTGGTACATCGAAAGACTGGAAGAAATGGGATAAAAAGAAAAAATTCGAGGGCCCCAAGTTGAAAGATGGTGATCAGAGTCTCAAGTCAAAAAGCTTCGATGGATGCTTCATTTGCAACGGTCTCCATCGTGCAAAGGATTGTGCAAAGAGGGAGAAGCTGAATGCCTTAAGATTGGAAGACAGTGATGACAGCTCGAAAGATAGTCCATCACAGGTAAATTTGTTACAACTGGTGAATATTATCACTACACTACAGCGTGGCTTGATGTATGTTCAAGTTGCTGTTGATGAGAAGGAAGCGTCAGCAATGTTGGATACCGGTGCTACAAACAACTTTGTAAGTTCCAATATCGTGGAGAAACTGGGTTTGAACATGACTCAGGTGACTACGAAATAAAGGCTATGAATTTTGCAGCATAGCCAGTGAAGGGATCTGCTAAAGTCATCCTTCGTGTGGGCGAATGGGAGGGAAAGGTCAATCTGATGACTGTTCCCTTAGATGAATTTCGACTTGATCCTCAGTATTGAGTTCTTTGTCAAGGCGAAGGCATCTGTGGTACCACATCTGAATGGACTATACATTGTAGATGAAGAGAATACATGTTTTATACTAGCAAGATATCTTGACAAGAATAAAGGGAAGCAGATTCAGGATGGCATGCAATCTGCAAAGTAGCTAAAGGCGGGTATAAAGAAAGGGGAGGTGACATTTGTTGCAGCATTGGTGGAGATCAAAGAAGATCAGGTTGTGGAGGTACCTGATCAAGTTGCAAGGGTCTTGGACGAGTTCAATGATGTGATGTCCCCAGAACTCCCAAGAACTTTCCCACCCCGTTGTGCTATTGATCACAAAATTGAACTCGAACCAGGTGCAAAAGCTCCAGCACATGCCTCATACAAAATGGCTCCGTCGGAATTGGCATGGTTAAGGATGCAGCTTGATGATTTACTTGATGCAGGATTTATTCAGTCTTCGAAAGCTCCCTATGGTGCCCCAGTTCTGTTTCAGAAAAAGCAGGATAGTTCCCTGAGAATGTGCGTGGATTATCGTACTCTGAACAAGGTGATGGTAAAGAATAAGTATCTGGTGCCGAATGTAACTGATATGTTTGATAGATTGGCGAAGGCTTCATTCTTCACAAAGCTGGATCTACGGTCGAGTTATTAGCAAGTATGAATAGCGGAAGGGGATGAATCAAAGACTGCTTGCGTGACAAGGTATGGTTCTTTTGAATTTCTGGTGATGCCCTTCGGTCTTACAAATGCACCTGCCATGTTCTGCAATTTGATAAACGATGTATTGTATGAGTTCTTGGATGAATTTGTGATCATATATTTGGATGACATCGTGATTTATAGTAGATCACTGGGTGATCATATTAATCACTTGAAGAAGGTGTTCTCATGACTTAGAGAACACCAATTATTTGTCAAGAAGGAAAAGTGCAAGTTTGTCGGTCAGAGGTCCTGTTTTTGGGACATTGGGTTGGTCAAGGAATGAACAGAATGGATGGAAAGAAGATGAAGCTATCATAGAGTGGCCGAGTCCAACCAAGGTTGCTGAACTCCATTCGTTTTTTGATTAGCTAACCTTTATCGGCAGTTCATTCAAAGATATTCCAAGAAAGTAAACGCCTTGACGGATTTATTGAAGAATGATCGGAAATGAGAATGGTCAGAGGAATGCCATTGAGCTTTTGAAAAGCTCAAATAGGTTGTTTCAACTGAACCGGTGTTGCGATTGTCGAACTTTGAGAAGCCATTTGAAGTACACATTGATGCATCTGATCGTGTTATTGGTGGTGTGTTGGTACATGAGGGCCATCCGATTGCTTTTGAAAGTCGAAAATTGAAGGATGCAGAACAGTGATACTCAACTCATGAGAAGGAGATGAATGTTGTCGTTCATTGCTTGGAAACATGGCGACATTATTTGTTGGGAACAAAATTCACAGTTCTCATGGATAATGTATCCAATACATGTTTTCGGTCTCAAAAGAAGCTGTCGGCAAAACAGGCGAGATGGCAGGAATTTTTGGTTGAGTTTGGTTTTGCTTGGGTTCATAAGCCTGGCAAACAAAATCAGGTTGCAGATGCACCTAGTCGAAAGTCTGTAGAAGCATATGTTTTGGCTTTGATAACGGTCGAATCAGATTTTCTTGATAGAATCAGACATTGGGCTGAAAAAGGATGTTGCTTATACTAAGCTGTTACAGGAAATCAGGGAAGGCTTGGTAATGCGGTATTGGATTGAGGATGTCTTGATCTATGCCAAGGGTGGCAAATTATGTGTCTTCAGGCAGGGGACTGAGACAAATATTGTTGTAGGAAACTCATGATCCACTATGGGCAGGACATCCGGGCATTGAAAGGATGTTGGCTTTGCTCTCGAAATCATATTACTGGCCGAAGATAGGTGATGAGGTAGAGGAATATGTTAAGTCTTGTTTGGTGTGCCAGCAGGATAAAACGAAAAGAAGGAAATAGACAGGTTTGCTCCAGCCTTTGCCAGTTCCAGAAATGCATTGACAGTCGATTTCCATGGATTTCATTTCGGGTTTTCTAAAGGTTGATGGGTACCAAGTCCATTATGGTGGTGGTGGACAAATTCTCAAAGTACCCAGTTTCATTCCAGCTCCGCACGAGTGCACAGCAAACGTTGCTGCTAGATTGTTTTTCAAAAATGTGGTGAAGTACTTCGAAATGCCTGAAGATATTGTGAGCGATCGGGATTCTCAGTTCAAAGGCAAGTTCTGGACTACGTTGTTCAACATGATGGGTTCTGAGTTGAAATTTTTAACAGCAAATCATCTGCAGATAGATGGTCAGACGGAAGGATCAATGCATTGTTGGAGGAATATCTAAGACATTACGTGACAGCAAGTCAGAAAAATTGGGTTGCCTTACTGGATACAGCTCAGTTTTGTTACAATCTCCATCAATAATCTGCAATAGGGATGTGTCCAGCAGAGTTATCTATGAGGCACATGCCCAAGTCGCCTCTTGAAATTGTGAAGGAAGGGGTACGCAGTATATGTCCATCTGCTTTTCGGTTTACTTTAGACAAATAGGAGATGGTGGAGCAGGCAAAGGATAGTCTTGTGAAGGCTGCTCGACGCATGAAAAAGTATGATGATTAGAACAAACGGGATGTAGAGTTCTAGGTCAGGGATAAATTATTGTTGAAACGACTCCCCAGATTTGGAAGAAGATCAGTAGCAAAACAGTGCATCGTAGGTTTGATATGATCCGGGATGCACCAACAATTATCAAGATTTTGATGATTGTTGGAGGGAGAGTAGAGCCAAGTTTGAGATTTCAAAGAGTTGATAAATCTGATCATTTACATGTTCGAGCAATAGAGTTCATAATATTGAAGAAAACAAGCCAATGGTCAAGTAACATGTTGAGGACGGAAGCTGAAACATGGTTAGAAAGCACTCGAATTTTCAGTCTCTGTTTGAGACCCACTTTTGGCATAGAACACGTTCGAATTTGAAGATATGTATTTTTAGAAGATTTGTAGCCCTTGAAGTATTCCAACACATTTTGAATCATCTCAATCGGATATCGGGAGTGGAAGAAATGACCAAAATACTGAAAGCTGTATGGATCTTAAAAAAAACTATTTTGACTCGAATTTCCTTATTTTGTTAGAATTTTAGTTTAGGTAAGATTCTTGTAATCTTTAAAGTGATATTTTCGTTTTTCATATTTTTCTAGGTTTAGTATAAATAGGAAACTTTATTTCATTGTAAAACAGAACCATTTTTACATTATGAAATATTGAGATTTTCTCTCTTCTTGTTCTTGATTGAACATATACCAAACTTATCAAATATTATTATATTGGTTGCGTTCAACCCTTAGAACTTATTAAAAGTTTATGCGCCCTTTATGGAGTTCGCAAATCGAGGTTCGTTGGTTTTGTAACCAAGAGGTCTTTCAACACCGTTTTTATTTGGTTGCTTGGTTCAATAATTTACGGGTCGAGATTCTACCGTCTACAACCTAAATTTTGGGCTTTCTCGGCGTTTTCAATTAATATCGCGATTTTCACGCTGATCCCGTACCCGGGTTCGCGTCATGCAACCAAACAGAAATAAAGTTTGAACGACCTCTTAATTACAAAACTAACCTTGATTTGTGACGTCACAAATGGTGCCTAATCTTTTGATAAGTTCTAAGGGTTGAACGCTACAAATATAATAATCTCTTCTATATAATAAGTGAGTATGAAACGGTAGAAGTAATAGAAATTCTTGTTTTCCATCTACCACTGTTAACTGTAATGGAGGATTTCGTTTATTAGAAATTAAGGATGTTAAGTAGCAATTAAGGCATCCATTTATCTTCTTTTAGCTTAGGAACTCAAGAGGCTTGAAACTATAATGGAAGTATAAGTAAGATGATGGACAATTACCTGTAATTCGAGAGAGTTGTGCAATTTACATTTCCAGCAACAGATATTAGCCTAATAACAAGGTGATTTCCACTGAATTCTGAAGCTGAAAATCGAAATTTGCCTAAAATCCAACTGCAATAGACGTCCAGCCAATGCGCCCAAATCGCAACCATCGCCATTCATCTTCAGCCAAACCACGAAACCATCATTTCCAACCCAAAAAACGACACCATCGACATCCACACCCATCACCCCAAATCCACACCAACAGCCACTCCACCCAAACTCGACAGCCAATGTTTCACCCAAAATCTACCCGAAACAGCTTCAACAACCAAGAAACAAGAGGACCCTTGAACTACCCCACCTTTCCCGACCATTTATCAGCCGAAATACCATCGAAAAACCCGGAACCCGATCCAATTACCTCTCGGACAGCACAATAAAACCCTCCCAGCCACCTCCACCCACTTGCATCGGCGCCACCACGCGAGGGTGGTGCCAACTCCGCTGCTGGCCGACGGTGGAGACACCATCGTTGGCTGCCATCCGTCCCAGATTTCCACTCTCCTCCTCTCTCTGGTTCGAATATTGGAGAGGGAGAGAGGGGGAGTGATATATATTTTTGTTGATTTTTATTGTGAAATTGCCCTTGAAGCCCAAATTTTTAAAGTTGTTTGATTTCAGTCCCAAAGGTTTCGGTCATTTATGAAACTATCCCTGGAGTTTATGTTTTTCTTCAATCAGTCCCCTAATTTAGAACATTTTACTTTCAGTCCTTCAATTTTCAAATTCAGTTTCATAAATTTTCAATTAAGTCCCTGAACTTTATTTTTATTATTTTAAGTATTTATTTTAGTCCCAAAGTTTATGTTATAGGCAAAACAGCTCCTGGAGTTCTTATTTCCAACAGTTAGTCCACAAATTTTGAAAAAGTTTATTTCAGTCCTTAAATTTTTCAATTTCCACATTTAATAAATTTTCAATTAAGTCCCTAAACTTTATTTTATCATTTTAAAACTTTAAAATTTCGAAATACTAATTCAATCTTATTTTCTATTTTGGCTAGACGAAACGTACGGACGAATAGGAGATTGAGGTTTTGTATCCGCTTCACTGTTCACGAAACTTGAGAAAATTGAGGTAAACTCGCCAACATTAATTAGTTTAAATTATAATTGCACTTTTTATGTGAATTTACGTGATTTATATACTTTAATGCATGAGTTTTAAAATAGATAGGATTATAATCTTTACAAAAATTGTTGTTTCACCCAAAATTCTCCGGACAAATTTGTCATGAATGTTTCAGACCACAAAAACTAATAGAAGAACCTTATAGAAGTCAATGCAATCTATTGTCATAAAAAAATTGAGGAAAATTAATAACCAAAATTTTGAATTCAACAGTCGAAGTAAAATGAATTTGATGATTACAGTATAATGAAGAAATAAGTGGGGGGTAAATATTAATTCGTAATTATAAAACCATTTGAATTAATACATTCGCAAAACTGTAAAAGCCATCAACCAATGGGACTAAAAATTCTAATAAATGGAAAATGCAAGTAAATGAGAATATTGTGGTGTACTTAATAAAATTTGTAGTGGTAATAGAATTACCCTAACTCAAAACCTTCAAAGCCATCTATTCTGACATGTGTTTTTACTGTTCTACCATTAGGCCTATCAAATGGTCCAGAAATGTCCCTCAATAAACACAGAGAAACACAAAGCCTAGAGAGGGGAGGTAAAAGTTGGTGGGAATGGATTCTCAACCAATGAATTATGATAGCACGAATCAATGACGTGGCATAAGGAATTTGATGTTCCGCCTAAAAATTAACAATAAAAAACTAAAAAATTAATAACATCCAAATTAAAAATTAGTAGAGAAATATTTTAAAATAATTAGTTGAGAAATAGTTGATAGTTGCTTAGAATAGGGAATTAAGTTTGACAAATAGTTTAGACAACATTTTTTGAATGTCAAATTGAAATATGGTTTTGTTAGTTTCCAATTTCATAGTATTTTATCATTTGATTGTTTATTTAATTGAGCATATGAAATAACTATGACTTGTTTCTTTCATCTTTGCTTGCGTAGAACAGTATCTAACAGTTGAAACAATCATTTCCTTCGTTAACACAATGAGAAGTGGTAATATTCTGTAAAAAATTTAAAAAAAAAATTACAAACAAAAAATATAAAGTTATGTCAAATTTAAGCGTGTGAACTATTTTTGAAGATCATGGTAAACAACCTGTAAAGAGAATCCTTTATAGAAATTTACTAGAACAGAAAAAGGAGGAGATTCGTAGAAAATAAAGAGAAAGATATGCTAAACAAAAAGTATCGAAAAAGAACTCCATTCGTATAAATGATTTTGATACATCCGGTGGTGATCAAACGACTACGTCGATTGTTCGATATTCAAACAATGTTGTCCAATATACAGCAACATTCAAGACTTTAGTGTTGTTCAAAAAGCATCAAAGAGATAGCGAAACGCTGGTGTTCATATTGATATCGTTGAAAATGATTCGTCTCGTGAAGTATGTATTCTTCCTGGTGTTGAAGTCTGTGTCATTAATTCAGAGACAAATTCAGCCACAAACAATGTCTCTGAATCTTCTAATCAACTCTTTATCCAGCAGGTTCTCCTCTAATCATTTTTCTATATTTCTTATGCAACCATCATTCTATTTTTTTCCTCTGAGATTTTGGAATATATTATACAAATAGGATCCATATGTCGTTCGAGAGGAGTCGAGCTATGATGCAAATATGCTGACACCTTCTAGGGGTAAGAAACAAATGTAAAATTAGTTGGTTCTTTGAATTTAGTCATCAAATACCGGTACTATACCAGTAATGTCCTTACTCAGATAATTCAAACAACATGACAAGCTTGCTTATGTTGCGTTATTTTCATTTTTCAACCAAATAGGTGAGTCACATCACGTTTCTATCGGATTTAGACAATTGATGAAAGTAGTGTCATCTGAAGCATATTCTCTGCCATTAGTACCCAGCTGCATACATTGTAAAGCAAAGCGATTCCACCATGAAACAACTGGATTCTGCTGTACTGATGGAACAATTTCTTTAGCCACAAATAATGTTCCTGATAAGCTTTATTCGTTGTTCATTTGCAACACAGATGAATCTGCACATTTCAGGACATACATTCGAACTTATAATAACAAGTTCGCTTTCACATCATTCGGAATGAAATTTGATAAAGATCTTTGTAGGAGAAATAAATGAATCTATACTTTCAAAACTCAGGGACAGATCTATCACTATATCAATGATTTGATTCCTTCAAATGGCCGTCCTTCTTATCTCAAGTTGTATTTCTATGATACAGAACATGAATTAGAAAATCGCGTTTATGATTCAAACAAAATGGATCCATCAATTGTAACTCCACTCATCGATATTCTTCGCATCAATCCATATTCTATTCTTTTCGCTCTTTTGGTGATTTTCCAAATTTGGAAAATAGAATAATTCATATAAGATTAGATGCTGGCCTAGATCAACGTGTATTCAATGCTCCCACGTGTTCACAAGTTGCAACAATATGGGTAGAAAATGATGGTGAAGATCAACTAAGAGGACGTGACATTTTTGTCTTTAACCATTCTGGTGGAAGTCATATAGTTCAGTACTATTTCGGGTGTTATGATCCATTGCAATATTCGTTGTTATTTCCATGTGGCGATGTTGGTTGGCATCAAGGGATTCAAATGGTCAGTAGAGGAAGGAGATCTACATATAACGAAAGAAACCAATTAATAAATCTTGAACAATCAGAGACCGCATAAGAATTACTTGCAAGAGAACAACTAGGTTAGATTGCATTATTAATACTCAAAAATTTCATTTAGTATGTACGTCCAACTCAGTAATCTTTCATTCACATTCAACTTTTGTAGCATTAAACAGAAGAAGGAAGGACTCAGTTGTTTCATGCCGTGAATATTATTGCTACAATTTGCAAATTGAAGAAAATGCCAGATCAATTCTGCTATTTTCTAGTCGACTATTGCAACAATTTGTAGTAGATATGTATGTTAAGATCGAGACGTCAAGATTGGATTATTTTAGGAAGCAGCAACAACATATTCGATTAGAGTTATATCAAGGTATTGTTGATACAATTACGCTTGGGGAAAGAAACGCTTCTAATGTTGGAAAACGGATTATACTGCCTTCATCATTTATTGGAGGTCCAAGAGACATGAGAAAAAGATATATGGAAGCAATGGCTTTAGTTCAACGCTACGACAAACCGGACATTTTCTTAACGATGACGTGCAATCCAAACTGGAAAGAAATTACAAATGAACTAAATCCACAAGAGGAGGGTCAGAATCTACCTAATTTGGTTGCTCGAGTCTTTCGTGCAAAATTAGAAGAATTAAAGGATCAATTATTCAAGAGGAAAATATTTGGTAAAGTCTCAGCATATGTCTACGTCATTGAGCATCAAAAGAGAGGTCTTCCACATGCGCATTTCTTAATTATCTTACAAAAGGATTGGAAGGTCTATGCGCCTGAATCTTTTGATGAGATCGTACAGCAGAGATACCTGATAAAAATACAAACTTGCACTTGCATAATTTTGTTGTAAAACATATGATGCATGGACCATGTGGAGTCTTCAACCCATCAAATGTTTGCATGAAAAAAATGGTTGTTACAAAAGTAATTATCCAAAGAATTACGCATCTGCTACAACCGTTGGAATTGATTGCTTTCCAATATATAGGCGTTCAAACAATGGAATAGTTGTCAAAGTCAGAGGTAAAAATTTAGATAATCGTTGGGTTGCTCCATATAATCCATATCTGCTTACAACATTTGACTGTCACATTAATGTCGAGATTTGTTCTACGATAAAAGCAGTCAAATATCTTTATAAATACATTTATAAAGGACATGATCGTGTTGCGTTCAACTTGATTTCTGAACAAACGCAATTAACAAGTTGATGAAATTCAACAATTCCAATCAGCCCGATGGATTGCTCCCCCTGAAGCTATGTGGAGAATATATGGCTTTACTATTAATGAAATGTACCCAACAGTGTATAATTTACATTTACATGTGCAAGATCAACACCCAGTGACTTTCCGAGCAAATGACGATCTAAACAATGTTGTTAACTTAGATCGTTCTAGAAAATCGATGTTAACACAGTTCTTTGCATTAAATCGAGTAGACGAGAACGCCAAAACATTATTGTATAAAGAATCTCCAGAATATTATGTTTGGAGCCAACAAAATAGGGATTGGACTCCTCGGAAAAAAAAACTGTTATAGGTCGTATTGTTACAGCAAATCCATTTGAAGGCGAGATGTATTATCTGCAGATATTGCTAAACCATGTAAGAGGACCTTTGTTGTTTGAAAATCTTAGGACAGTTGATGGTGTTGTAGCCCCAATATTTCGTGAGGCAGCAACATTGCATGGGTTGCTACAGAGAGACAACAGCTTAGAAGATTGTTTAAACGAATCAACTCTATATCAGATGCCTTCAACTTTGAGACGGTTATTTGCAACAATATTGGTTTATTGTAATCCAACCAATTCGAGGGAGCTTTGGGAACATTTTGAGCAAGATATGTCAGTTGATTTCAAATCAACAGAAGATACTATATCAAATGTAAGAACCCAAGTATTGAGGTCAATCTCTTTTACAATTGAATCAATGGGGAAAGACATTAATTCCTACCATCTTCTTGATGAGGACATTTGCTTCGATGAAGAGGAATATAAATCTAGAGAAATCGATAACGAATTGGCTGTTGAAATTCCAGAAATGGATATCGTTGCATCACAATCTCTTAATAGTGAACAACAACATGCCTATAATGCAATACTGCAAAAAGTATTTGCAAACCAAAATGCTGCATTCTTTGTAGATGGCCCAGGTGGGACGGGGAAAACATTCCTGTACAAAGCACTTCTCGCAACAGTATGATCAAGAAAATTAGTAGCACTTGCAACTGCTTCATCAGGTGTTGCTGCATCTATTCTTCCGGGAGGTCGAACAGCACACTCACGCTTTAAGCTTCCACTTGATACTAACGAAAGAAGCACATGATGTGTCGCAAACAAAGTGCACTGGCAAACCTACTACGTGCAGCAAAATTAATAATTTGGGATGAGACTCCCATGACAAGAAAACAACACATAGAAGCATTAGATAAAATGCTACGAGACATCAATGATTCAGATGTAGCATTCGGTGGCAAGGTTGTTGTTTTTGGTGGAGATTTTCGACAGGTTCTGCCTGTCGTTCGTAAAGGAACAAGACAACAACAGGTAAATTCCAGTTTGGTTTATTCGTATTTGTGGCCTACATTGATTAAGTTCCGATTAAAAGAAAATATGCGAGCAAAACTGGATCCAGATTTTTCAGATTATGTGTTAGAAACAAGAAATGGAATGCCGCCAAATACAATCGATGAAACCATAAAAATATCAAATATGATGCTTGTTCCCTATGATGATGACAGCACTTCTTTAAATAATTTGATACAAGATGTTTTCCACGATGTTCATGAATATTCAATAAATATTTCATCTATGATGAATCGGGACATATTAACACCGAATAATGGTTATGTTGATGAAATAAATGCATTGTTGATTCATAGGTTCCCAGGTGAAATACATCGATATTACAGTTTCGATGAGACAACAGATGCATCTGAACAATCAGTTATGGAAGATTTCTTAAATACTCTAACCACAAACGGGCTTCTGCCACATGAATTATTACTAAAGAAAAACTGTCCCATAATGCTCCTTAGAAACATTAATCTTTCAGAAGGCCTATGCAATGGAACTCGTTTGATTTGTCGAGGTTTTGATCGAAATATCCTAGATGCACAAATTACAGTTGGACACCATATTGGAAAAAGAGTATTCATTCCAAGGATACCATTATCACCAAATGTTGAAGAAAACAGTGGTTTTCCATTCAAACGAACTCAGTTCCCTATAAGATTAAGTTTCGCAATGACTACAAATAAGTCACAAGGGCAGACATTGGATTATGTTGGGATTTATTTACCTCAATCTGTTTTTTCACATGGTCAATTATATGTGGTTTTATCGAGGGCAAAGACAGCATCTGCGGTGAGGATTCTAATACAACCGCTGTCCACTGAACAACGTGAAAAGAACACCACAAAAAATATTGTGTTCACAGAATTACTTACATTATCATGTTTGAATTAATGTTATTCAGGTAACTTCATTGTATATTTTTGATTTATTGTGTATTATAATATTTTTCTCCATATGTCTAATATTCAATCATTTAATTAAAAGTCTTTATCAGTTGTTTTAGTAGTTTATGAATTTAAACTAAGATCTGTTACACTTACAAATCTGATATTTTTGTATCAGAAAAAGGAAAAAATGTGGACGGTGCACACATCAATAAAAGATATCACTCCAAATACAAAAAATTGGAAGATTAAGATTATCGTTGCGGAAAAGTCACCTAAGGGAACAAGCCAATGCACAATAGTGAAGTACCAAAATTTGACATTAATTGATCAAGAGGTATGATATTTGTTAGCATATATTATGTTTCCAATTATCAATATCCTTTGAAATTTGAGGTTCTTAAATTATATCTTATTACATAAAAATATTAACTACACTGTACTTATTTAACTCTATTTTTACAACATATTTTGTGTAAAAAAAAAAGATACATAAATCATTTAAAAAATTCAATACAGTAAAACAATCCACATAACTTTATACAATACACTATTAATCACAATTACTTTTATTGTTCGTATAGGGAAATCGAGTACAGGCGGCAATGTTTGGCACTGATATTGACCCCCGGACCGACACTTTAAAAATTTTACATTCATATTATATCATCAATGCATATGTCAAACCAGTGGATCCGAAGTATAAAATTGGAGAATATAAATATCAGTGGATTCTGAACTAAAAAATAATAATAGAAGATATTCCACATAACGAAGACAAAATAGATGTACCGAAATATGAGATCGTCCCCTTCAAGAATTTAAAGGCTCATAGAGGGTCGATTGGGGAAATATGTAATTTAATTTCAATTTTATTACAATTTTATTATCAATATAAATTAACATTTCATATTTAAAATATTTAGCTATTTTAGCTGTTGTAATAAAAATTAAGCCAACTAAAGAGGTAACGACAACATTTGGACCATCAACAATTCAAGAGATATATGTTATCGATGAAAGGTAAAAAATTCTTATAACTTCTGTTTCCTTTCAAATACGAATTCCAATATTAATTCGGAAATATTTTATTAATTTCAATTTTGTAGCTTGAACCCTATATGTTTGACTATGTGGGGTCGATTCGTCCAAGAATAATGTCAGAAAATATCAGATATTATTGAAGATAAGCCAATAATACTTGGAACAAAAATATCAGTTGGATCATATAACGGTATTTATAATAATAACGAATGTTGCATATTTTTCCATACTGCATATACTTGCACTAAACCCAATCTCAATTTCAACAAAGGATTGTCTCTCTCATCACGTCCGTCAAGTACCTTTATAATCAATCCTCTTCTTCCTCAAGCAGCTGCAATGAAGCAATGATAATTCTCGTCAATTAAATATTAGATATTAATGCATTAATATCAAACATAATCATGTGATGTATGTAATTTACATGTATATTCCATTTCCTTACATTATTCTTCTTTTCTGAATCAAGGGCGGATAATAATGATTCGATAATCAAAACTATCATTGCAAGATCTTTGACATACCCATCTACACCACTTTCATCTGTTGGTATTTGGGAAATAGTGAAGATTTGCGATATTGCAGATTTGATTAAGGGTTTACAACCCACAGCGGTAAATATTATTTTATTAGTAATTCATCATAATACTTACGCAAACATTCATTCTAAAAATTAATTATGATTTAATATAGAAAGCAAAAATCTGGATAAAGGCAAAGATAAATGTGATTGAGTTTGCCCAAGTATTTTATTACGTGTCATGTGTTGCCTGTAATAGAGGAACTGGATATAAATACAATGAAACCTTCGTTTGTATATATTGCAAAAGCCAAGGGATCAGCAAACCACGGTATGTATCTTACACTTTTCATTTAAAATTCATATCTTATTTTATTTATAACATAATAACATTGAAATACTAATTAATATATTCAACGCATTTAAAGTGCCAGAGCGTATGTTGAACTGGACGACAATACTAGAAAGCTAGCAGCTACTTTGTTTGGTGAAGTAGCGGAACAGACACTTGGTTGTTCAGCAGTTCAATTGATGGAACATGCTGGGGAGGTATCTCTTTAATTTTTTTTCAAAACTTCGGTTACATTACAAACAGTTATTTAAAATATATATAAATGAGTTTTATATTAATTATGTAAACCTATACAAAATTTATTTTGCAGGAAAATCAACCATATGTTAAAAGCGTTGCAGAAAAATTATCAAAAAAAATATGGAACCTTCAAATTTTTGTAAATCCAGAAAAATTGAATGAGAAAAAATATAGGCATTTTAATGTCCTCTCTGTTGAAGCAGTGCAAGATGAGGAAAATGCTGAATCGTCATCTTAGATTCAAAATTATCTCAAATACCGTTCATAAAACTATTGAGCTATGTTTATTCATACGAAAATTCCACAGATTATATTAACGCTCTTCGTTTAATATATCACGTGTAATTATTTATCAATTACATCAACAGTTATTTAATTATCCAAAACAATTACATCTTTATTAATAAAACATTTCTTCTCGACCAAATAAATTAAATATCAACTAAGCAAATGTGCATTGCACGTTACTTTAACCTAGTATATTTGATAAGTTCGAATATTCATAAAGAACAAGAAGAAAGAAAATCTCAATATTTCATAATGTCAAAAAGGTTCTGTTTTACAATGAAATAAAATTTCCTATTTATACTAAACTTAGAAAAATATTGAAAAATGAAAAATATCACTTTAAAGATTACAAGAATCTTACCTAAACTAAAATTCTAACAAAATAAGGACATTCGCGTTAAAACAGTGTTTTTGGATCCGGACAGCTTTCCGTATTTTGGTTATATCTTTTACTCCTGCTATCCGATTGAGGTGATTAAAAATGTGTTGAAAAGCTTACTTCAAGAGCTACAAATCTTCAAATTCAAATGTATTATATGCCAAAAATGGTTCTCAAACTGAGACTGAAATTTCGAGTGCTTTCCAACTCTTTCCAGTTTCCGTCCCCAACATGTTACTTGACCATTGACTTATTTTTTTCAATATTATGGACTCCGTTGCTCGAACATGTAAATGACTAGATTTATTAATTCTTTGAAGTCTTGAACTTGACTCTACTCTCCCTCCAACAATCATCAAAATCTTGATAATTGCTGGCGCATCCCGGATCATATCATACTCTCCCTCTTCAAGAGGATTCGTCCTCGAATCCATGCCTTGTGATTGCGTAGGAGATAACCAACCTGTTACAAATTTAATCACTGCACCACTTGGATCAAATGGAAAAAAAATTCCTACATGGCATAGGATCAATACACGGTACCCATCCATTTTGTAAATATAGATGTATTGCAGCACAAACAAAATCAGCCATAGATGTTGTTGTATGAACTCCTACGTACAATGATCAACCTGAAATAAGGAATTAAGCAAAACACGATTGAATTTGTTAGCTTCTCCCTTAATGAGATATGGGTCCTTATACTCATAATGTATCGTCTCCACCATATCAAGTTTAACAATGGAACTCTGCTCTTCATTCCCTACAATATTTTCAACAATTTGCTCAACACATTCTTTTATTATTTTCTCACTCTCTTGCTGAACGATCTCTACAATTTTTATACTTGACTGCTCATGCTCCTCCTCTTTAATTGGCTCATTTTCCCCAATATCAACTGCATCACCAGCCTGCTCATGTTCCTCTTTAATTGGTTCACTCTCCCCAACATCAACTGCATTTTTCAGTCCATCATCCTCTATCTCAACTTTCTTATTTGTGGACTCCCCCACAATTCAACTCCGGTGTTCTCCTTATGTGTGGTCATCTCTCTCTTTTGCTTTTCTCGTTCTGCCTCACCTCTCACCTTCCATCGGTCTGCAAATGATTGTTCTAGTGTCAACCCAGCTAAAGTGATTTTTACTCCATCCTGAAGAAACCTATACATGTTTATCTCCATATCAGAAATAGCATTTCTTTCATACTTCCAAGGCTTCCCAAACAAGATATGAAAAGATTTTAATGGAATAACATCATACCAAACTTCATCACTATAGTTCCCAATGGTGACATTCAATAAAACCCACTTGGTCACATCTACCTTCCCACACTCCTTCAACCAAATCATCTTATAAGGCCTATGGAGTTGTTGCAAAGGTAATCCCATATTTTTCCACTATCGTGATACTAATCAAGTCTGATATGTGCTCATTATCAATAGCCAAACTGCATACCGTACTACCCACAAGACAACGAGTTTGAAAAATAAATCACCAATCATAATCCATCATTTAAGTAGGCGTAATCAAGAAGATTCAATAAAAGAATTGGACAATTGGATGAGTGATATTTAAATTCAAGAAAGTAGTTCTTGAATTTTTTGGATTGGAATGAATATAAACGGATTTTTGGAATTGGGATGGATATTATGAAATTGAACAATTTCCAAGAAATAAAAAAAAACATTCGAACGGTACAGATGAACAATAAATTTTTTTTACTCAAGAATTAACTACGATAACAACGAAACAGACGGAAGTTGATTTGGAATCAAATTGAGCACAAAAACAACTTTCGCAATTTTTTGGATCAAAGACTTAAAATATTACTGGACATAAGAACAAAAACAAAAGACTTAAAACAAAAGAAAAAGATAGAACCTGAATCTGGAGCTTAAGCTCTGATACCAAATGACGCGAACTCGGGTACGGAATCAGCGTGGAAATTGCGAAATTAATTGAAAACGTCGGGAAAGCCCAAAATTCAGGTTGTAGACAGTAGAATCTCAACTCGCAAATTATTGAACCAAACAACCAAACAAAAACAAAGTTTGTCAGCCCCTTAAAGGTTGACATCGCAATGACATGAGAACACCTTGTACTCATGTCGGGACATTGCGGGAATGGTGTGTTGATGGTGCACACTTCGGATTCGGAGTAAGGAAAACGTGGAAAATATACTTTAGTTTGGTGGTGTCAGATTGTTGCAGCTTAACAAGACATTGGCTGGTCCAGTTTACTGTTCATGGGGCAAAGAGTTACAAACAGATAAGGCATGAGCTGATCCAGCTTGCTGTTAGTGGGCTGAAGTCCACAAATTCGGGTGTCCAATTGGAGCACATGTCTGGCACATGTGTTGGGCAGTTTTCGGAGTCCGGACTAATGGAAAGTGTGGGCACTTGCTAGAACTAGTTGATAGATGCAGTTTCTAGCAGTTTTGGCCCAACTGGGTTGGTTTATTCCTTTGGCAGTTGGGGATGTCAACTGCATACGATTTTGGTCTATAAATACTGAAGGCCAGACCTGTTGAGACATAAGAGTGTTGTGATCCTTCAGTGTCTTCCCTCGTGTATTATATTATTGTTGAGTAATAAACAAGTTGGGTTCTCCCGTAAATATCGTATTCTGTTTCTTTTACTTTGTGTGGGTGTGTTGTGTAAATTCGGGTTGACTGACTAAGTGTGACTTAGTACCATCATAGGTCGAAATTTGACTAAGTATTTTACTTGGAATTCGTCCCTGTGATAGGTAGTATGCTCTACCCCAGTGACGGTGGTTGTAATAGATAGATGAGGCAATGAGTACTATGTAACTTGAAGTTCTTAATGTTCCATATTTTTTAATACGACATATCAAACATGGCACGATTGTGTGGAGTGTATTGCTTTAGAAAACCAAGCAACCTCTTGGATTTAAACTACAATGGAAGAGATGAATGGGAAGACATGCATCTGTCTTTCTAGACTCAACAAGTTTAAACATTGAAATTTTCTTTCTAGCAAGTTTGATCATACGGTGAAATGTGATTTGTCAAAATATTTTCAAAAAATATATAAAAAAAATTAAATTATTCACTATTCTAAATTAAGGGGGGTGTATTCAATTGAGATTTTTGAAAACTCTGATGAACTTTTTTTAAATGATAATTTATGTGGATTTTATGAATTTTTTAGAGATTTGTATTGAATTAGTGGAAGTCTTTTGTAGATTTTTATAAACTTTCATTTAAGAATTTTAGAGATCTTTGTATAATTCAACACGCTTTTGAAAACTTTCATTTGAGATATAATTTATGTGGATCTAGTGCAATATTATGAAATTATCATATACGAGGTAATGCTTCTCACTATTCTCCATTCTCATTTCTTTTTCCCCCCATATAATAAAAAAAATATTTTAAAAAGAATAAAAATTTAAGACATTAATTAATTAATTAATTATATATATATATATATATATATATATATATATATATATATATATACTAGGTGCAAGCAACGTGCAATGCACGTTTGCTTAGTTTATATTTAATAGTTTTGTTTAAGAATTAATTTGTTATTAATAAAGATGTAATTTTTTTTGGTTAATTAAATAATTAATGATGTAATGTTTATGTAATTGATAAATAATTAAATAAAGTGTTTCTCTCTGTCATCTCCAACCAAAAATCACAAACAGAAAACTCAAAGTATGTTAATGAGTAAGAAGATAAGTTTACTTAGACTCCGTTTGATTCTCATTAATGTAGAATGAGGATAAAAAATATAGCCGTTATTGGACCCCACACAAGATATAGAAATTAAAAATTGATAGATTGATGTGATAGATAACGGTCATATTTTTCATTTTTATGGGTTTTTAATGAGAAACAAACGAATGCTTAAACTTTTTGCATGGCTTAAGTCTTTACTTTTTTTAAAGTAATAATGCAATTCATTTTATCGCTAAAGTATGATATGTATTACAATAACATATGTATATCATGTGTTAGACTTAGTATTGGTAAGTGACGGGTAAATTTTCAAGGACGAAAATATTTTAAGGGGGTGAGAATGTAATATCCCGAAAATTTTCATAAAATATAATTCAATTTTTATATACTATATTTTAATATTTTGAAAGTTATGGACTAAATGATACATTTATCAAATTATATTTTATTTGTGTCAAATATTTAGATATTGATGGAGTTATCGTAAATATATGAATATTGGTCTCGTTGGATAAATCGTAATTAGATACATAAATAAGATTCGAGAAAAAGTCTATTCGGATAAGTTAGCTCCAAAATATTTTAGTTTGAAAGAATTATCAAAAGCTAATTTATTATTATTATTATTTAATTATAATTTTGAAAGTAAGAGGGGGTAAAAAAAGATATTCCGTTAAGGCAAGAAATTCCGTTAGTTTTTTCGTTAAATCAAGAAATTCCGTTAGTTTTTCCGTTAAACCAACAAATTCCGTTAAATAGCCACTTTTTATATATACTAGGTCCAAGCAACGTGCAATGCACGTTTGCTTAGTTTATATTTAATAGTTTTGTTTAAGAATTAATTTGTTATTAATAAAGATGTAATTTTTTTGGTTAATTAAATAATTAATGATGTAATGTTTATGTAATTGATAAATAATTAAATATAGTGTTTCTCTCTGTCATCTCCAACCCAAAATCACAAACAGAAAACTCAAGGTATGTTAAGGGATAAGAAGATAAGTTTACTTAGTTTCCGTTTGATTCTCATTAATGTAAAATGAGAATGAAAAATATAGTCGTTATTGGACCCCACACAAAAGATAGAAATTCAAAATTGATGTGATGGATAACATTCATATTTTTCATTTTTATGGGTTTTTAATGAGAAACAAACGGAGGCTTAAACTTTTTGCATGGCTTAAGTCTTTACTCTTTTTTAAGTAATAATGCAATTCATTTTATCTTTAAAGTATGATATGTATTACGATAATATATGTATATCATGTGTTAGACTTAGTATTGGTAAGTGACGGGTAAATTTTCGAGGACGAAAATATTTTAAGGGGGTAAGAATGTAATACCCCGAAAATTTTCATAAAATATAATTCAATTTTTATATACTATATTTTAATATTTTGAAAGTTAGGGACTAAATGATACATTTATCAAATTATATTTTATTTGTGTCAAATACTTAGATATTGATGGAGTTATCGTAAATATATGAATATTGGTCTCGTTGGATAAATCGTAATTAGATACATAAATCAGATTCGAGAAAAAGTCGATTCGGATAAGTTAGCTCCAAGATATTTTAGTTTGAAGGAATTATCAAAAGCTAATTTATTTTTATTATTATTTAATTATAATTTTGAAAGTAAGGGGTGGTAAAAAAAGATTTTCCATTTAAACAAGAAATTCCGTTAGTTTTTCCGTTAAACCAACAAATTCCGTTTAATAGCCACTTTTTATATATAGAAGAGATATATATATATATATATATATATATATATATATATATATATATATATATATTTAATTATAAATTAGTCTATATAAACTTTTATAATTTAATTAAAAATAAATGTTTTTTTAAAAAAATGAATGAAAATAGAAAAAAAAGTTATAAGAATACAATTTAATTTTTTCATAAACAATAAGAGAGAGAGAGAAAAAAAAAATAGAAACTAATATAATCAATAGAAAAAATAAAATTTAATCATAATTTTAATGTTCGTAGAAGACATAAGAAAAGAGAAATATTGAAAAAAATACATATTAATTTCTTTTTTATTTTTATGTGAAAGTCTCCCAAAATTTTGTGATAAATGATAGACAAATTTTAAAATTTTATTTTAGTATTTTCTATTTAAAAGTTAGTATCATAGAGACTTTTATAAAAGTGTAAAAGTCATAAAAATTCGAATACCCTAAAATTTATAGACTTCTAAAATTTTTAATTGAATACACTATAACTTTTAGAGACTTTTTTAAAAGTTTATAAGAGTGTGTTTAAGCCACATTATTTTAAAAGAATGTATTCTAAAATAGTAGATTGATGGATAATGTGTGGTTAAAAAAATATGAAAAAATTATTGATGTGATGAAAATATTATTCTATTGAAGAATGTGCGATTGAAAATGAGTAGAATAATGAGAATAAAATCTTTAGTGTGTACTAAAAAGGGGCAAAAGGTCTCAATTGAACACACCAATATTTTTAGGGTCCGTTTGATTTGGCGGAATTTTCCATGGAAGTAGGAAAATATTTTCCTACTTTCACTTTTTGACTGTTTGAGAGGCTAAATTTTCCACGGAAAATGTTTTCCTCCATTTTCCTAGGTACAACCATTTAATGCACAAATGATGGAAAATGTTTTTTCACCTAATAGGTGGGAAAATATTTTCCACCTTTTTTTTAAGCAATGACAACCAATTCTATCAACCATTGTAAAAAGAATTTTCATTTTTGTTGATAATTTCTATGCAAAACAAAGTCAAACGAATATAGTAATTTTTTCTAATTGTTTAAATTTTTTATTTTTTATTTTATTTTTTGGTAATTGGAACAAATTCTAGACGTATTGATAGAAAAATTATCACTTTAATGAACAATTTTTATAAAAAACGAAGCCAAACGAACACCAAACTTTCAACATTTTCCAAGTAGAAAATTATACCAATAAAACACAATTAATTACAATTCCCAATAAAACAAATTTTTGGCAATTCAATTCCCAGTAAAACATTTTCTTTCCACCCATTTTCCACATTTGCAATCAAACGAACCCTTAGAGAATCTCTAAAAATCTACATTGAATACACCTAAACTTTTTAAATCTCAAAAAGTTATTAAAAGTTTTAATTGAATTCACCACCCTAACTATAATATTATTATTATTATTTTTTTTTTTTATCAAAAACTGCATTATTATTTTATTTGACCTTTATAAAGGAAGAAGAAAAATCAATAGAATCGTGCTCTCTCTCCAACTCCAGTCCCATAATATCATAAAAACTTGGGCTTTTCCCAGATTGCGGAACTGAGAATTCAGAAACTGTAAAACAAAATAAATAAATAAACTATGCATCTGATAAATGTGGTGTCGCTGGTTCAAGTGGCGATCAGGAATGGCGGCGGCCTTAATAGTGGCTTATTGGGAGCAGAAATCGAATTTGGAACGGTTTGGTGGTTTGTCTATGCAGGGATCTCATGTTTTTTAGTGTTGTTTGCCGGAATTATGTCGGGATTAACTTTGGGTCTCATGTCCTTGGGCCTCGTCGAACTCGAGATCCTCCAGCGTAGCGGTACACCCTCGGAGAAAAAACAGGCCGGTTGGTCCATTTCCATTTGATTCGTTAGATTATCGCCATAAACGAGTGGCAGTTTGTGAAATTGTTTATTCTGTTGTCGTTTATAATATGATGGATATCTGAGCTTGTTTTTGATCGGATTGGCTTTGTGAGGAAGAAGATTTGATTTATGTATATATGATTAGATTTGCGTTTGTGGTGCTCAATGGATAATGATTAAATATTTTTTCTATCTGACATAGTAAGTAGAATAATTTGTTGCTATTAGTAATTATTATCATCATTGCTGTTATTTATTGCGTGGTTTATAATAGAACGTGAGCGTCAGTCGTTATAAATGAGAGGTTTAGTTGAATTGAGATTAATTGTTAAAACTTTTTTCTATTCAGAGAAGTTCGAGCATGTTTGGCTAAGTTTAAAGTTACTTACCCAGAAAGAATGTTTTGTTAGTAGACGAAGTAATTTTAAATTTATGGTTGGCAAGAAGAAGCTTGAAGTAACTTTTACGTTTTTTAAATCTGAGCCAAACATGTTCTAGTCATATCCATATGACAAAGTAAGCAGTTGACTTGATTTGTTATATGATATGAAATAGATTTTTTCCTATTTCTGAGAGGTAAACCTGTTCTCTTTTTTCTGTATTTGATGGAAAGATCTCGTTTTCAGCCAAAATACTTCCAGTGGTTCAGAAGCAGCACCAGCTTCTCGTGACATTGCTTTTATGTAATGCTGCATCAATGGAGGTAACAAATTGAAAGTCAAATTGTAATTCCGCTTCAACAAAAATTCCTGGTTCTCTGATGTTGGGTTCAAGCATGTAGGGACTCTATAATATTTAAACTTTTGTGGAAAGTGTGAGGAGGAAAAGCTTAGTTATCACTTTTCAGTGTGGTTGCAGAAAGGAGAACTGTATAAAGCACAAGTTAGATTGAGATGATAAGCATAATAAAATAAAAACTTTTCCATTAATCATACTTCAATATTTCTTGGAAAGTGTCATTGATGATTTATCCCATGATTCAAATAGATATAAAATTAAGCATTCTTGTGGCTTGTGATGATTTTCAACTGTCAATGCATTGGAAAGAAAACCTATAGTTAATGGAAACATACAAGCTATATAACATATAATTTGTTTCCTATTTTTTGTGTTGCCATCATGCATATGCTATTTCCCAAGGTCCCAGTTTTTTTTTTTTTTTTCAGCACTCTCTTGTTCTAGATTCTTTAGGTATCTTACTTATTGATTAGAAATTCTTGTACCAGGAGAAAAAAGAACAAATTATGTAATGAGGAATGTTATTGAGGAAGTGAAGTAGAAATATATGCATTTTGTCTTTTATTTATTTAGTCGAGGATTTATGTCATTTTTATCCTACTGAATGACTATTCTAAAATACTTCTCTTATATCATCTTGTGTCCTGCAGGCTCTTCCAATATACCTTGATAAGCTTTTCAATCAATATGTTGCAATTATACTATCTGTGACTTTTGTTCTAGCATTTGGGGAGGTAAATTACATCATGAAACTATTTGTAGGTATAATATATATATGTTTTATTTATGTGATTGGATTCTCGTATGACTTTATGTTGTCAGGTTATTCCTCAAGCAACATGTACTAGATATGGACTTGCTGTAGGTGCAAATTTTGTTTGGCTGGTCCGCATTCTAATGATCATTTGTTATCCAATTGCTTATCCTATTGGGAAGGTAATTTCTATGTTACGCAAGTTAAAATGATTTTTGTGTCTTTATCTCAATGAAAAGATCAAATGCCGAATCCTTTTATTTTTCTCAAATTGGAATATGTAATATCATAATACAACCACCATCAAAATGGTTATTGTTTATGCTCGTATAGCATGAAAATGATTTATTGGGAGGGTCATGAGAAATCTTATTTTACAATAAACTGGCAATTGGATGTGGTCATACGATTGATAGGACTCTTGGAAACCAAAAACTAAGGGCATGTGAATTTGTAAGAACAATAAGAACGTCACCTTAACTCCATATAGCCTTATCCCATAGGTTGCCTGCATAGATTCATTTCTTTCATTTTTTTTGTCAAGAATCATCTCCAAAGATACGTGGTAAAATGCTCAAGTCCTCTCTAATTGACTATTTCCACGCGATTTCGGATTGTCTTCTTCCTGTAAATTAACCATTAGCATCAGTTGTTATCAGGTTACTAAGCGGTGAGTCTATCAACTTTCGTTGAATATGCCTATAGGTTATAGCATCTCAAGCAACTCTCATGCAATTTTTCATCAATAAGCGCTACCTTAAACAACTAATGAGCACGAGCAATTTGTATCTTCTCTTCTTGGTTTGCTACCTGTCCACATTGATATTCTTATCTCAGCTACATTCAATTTATATTGATGTTCTTTGTTAATAACCCATCTTTGGATTCACAATCATTGCTGGTTCGGAATTTGATAAAATGTTACTTTAGTTTAGGGATAGCAAAAAAGCTCGCCGGCTCGGAACCGGGCTCGGCTCGGGCTCGATTACAACAAGTCGAGGCTCGGGCCGAGCCTCATTTTTTTTTGCCATGCTTTGCTTTGTTTAGCTCGAGCCCAAAATAACTCGGTACAAAAAAGCTCGAGCCGAGCTCGAGTTTTTTTATTTAATTTATAGTACGTATAAACAGTACAAATTTTAAAATTTTTAAGTAAAAAATGTTGATTTGACATTAAAAAAAAAAAAAAAACCCGAGCCGACTCGGCCCGCTAAGGCTCGGGCCAAGCCTCATTTTTGCCGACCTTTGCTTGGCTTGGCTCGGGCCCAAAAAAGCTCGAGCCAAGCCCGGGGTTTTTTCTCCGGCTCGGCTAGGCTCGTTGACATTGCTACTTTAGTTAATCAAGAAGAAATAAGAACCTTGTGAATTTTTCTCGTCCTAGTCAAGATCAAGTAGCTATAACTTACATATGCATTTGGGAGAATAGGAATACTTTTATAGCAAATTACTTCTGCTTTTAAATGCAATTTCTTATTGAGCTACTGTGCACTATCGAAGCCATTAAGAAATAGATTAACGGTTTGCAATGAAGAAGAATACGGTGCATTGAGGACTTGCAAAGGCAATATTTTATCTAGGTGAGAGATTGTAGATCAGTTAGAGGGTAAGGGGTCTTAGGGGAAGAGCTTGTGAGTGAAACGGTTGCATTTTGAAACAAGGTGAAGTGATAATCTTGCTAGGAGTTGATCTGTTGGCACATTGAAATTTAAATGGATAATAGAGGGAGATGCAAATTCGAAGTTATTTCACAGATTGGTAAGTTTTTTAGGAAGTCTGGGAACATGATCAACTAATTGAAAGTGTGGGGGAATGATTCTTGATAATAACCCGGAGGCTTATTAGCATAAATCGTATGTTTGGTCTTTAATGTGCAAAACATCCCTACATTTCAAATTTTTGCATTTTCACCCCTATTTCCACATTGAAAAATGTCATTTTCATCAATTTTTATTCAATTTTTCAATTAAAAATTATAAAATGACAAATATACCCTCCTATTTAAATAAAACAAAAAGGAAAGAAAAATAAAGAACAAATTGTAATCATAGTCCCAATTTTTTCAAAAAAGTACAAATAAATCTCAAATAAATTAAATTAAAAAAAGAAGAAGCTGAAAACGGAAATCAAAATTCTTTCCCCTCTCCCCATCTTCTACTGCAGCATCAAAATCCAACCAAGTGAAAACTAAAATTGTAGCTAAAACATGTCTTAATTAGCTAAAGAAATAATTAACCTTCATATTTAGGTAATAATGGGAGCTATATTGGAGTTTGATTAATGGTCACTGAAAATAATAAACACAGTAGTGCTGGTGGATGAAGGAGCTCGATGTTACACACCCACCCATACCTATCATCCACAGGCTTGGTGAAAATCTGGACAAAGTCCTTCCTTAATTTGCTCATCAGTTTGTACATCCCCAACCCGGCTCTTCAAATTCTTATAAGTTGGTGGTGGCGAAGGCATAAACTCGAACCCCCCGACCCGAGTCCTCTTCCTCATCTCCCTCAATGTCCTAAATATATCCTCAGATACCAATGCCAAATGCTGCACCCATGCCCCTTCATTGTGCTCCAAATAATTCTGTATCTGGCTCTTTCTTTTAGTTCCATGTAAAGGTTCATTCAAAGGCAATAACAAAGTCTCGGACCTTTTAAATCCATGGAAAAGGCGGAGAAGGCATCTTAGACCTCAATGCCTATGGCTCGGACGGCGAGCTCATGTGTTGAGGTGAAAGAGTGGTGGTTGGAGGCATAGAAGATGGGAATTACAGCGAAGGAACGAACGGAGATGGAGGCAGAGTAAGAGGCAGTGAAAAGGGGTGGGGGTTCTATTTTCTGGTTTCGTTTTGTGGCAAGGATGAGGGTTAGGGTTGGGAGTGGGAGCTGGAGAGGGAGAGGGAGAGCCGGAGAGGGAGAAAAGAAGAAGTTGATTTTTTTTTTTTTTTGGGATTTATTTGTATTTTTTTGAAAAAATTGAGAGTATAATTGCAATTTGTTCTTAATTTTATTTTTATTTTCTTTTTTATTTAAATAGGAGGATACATTTGTAATTTTACAATTTTTAATTGAGAAATTGGATAAAAAATTATGAAAATGACGTTTTCCACAATGAAACATGGAAATAGGGGTGAAAATGCAAAAAATTTATAAAGTAGGGACAATTTGTGCTAATAAGCCATAACCCGGACATAGAGAAGAAAATAATTTCTCTTGCATTGGATCTCCTTATTAAAAATGTTTTGAGTTATTTTTACGATTTCAGATTCTAGACTGGGTACTGGGACACAATGATGCTCTGTTTAGACGAGCCCAGCTGAAGGCTCTTGTCTCTATCCATGGCCAGGAGGTGACAACATTTTCTAGTATTCTTTTCTTCTTTCAATTGAATGGTATTAGATGATTGTATTTAAAACTTGATTTCTTTTAGTGATAAAAACTGCCAAGTTTCATTATCACATGGAGTTTTCCTTGCACTGCACTTAGCTTTCATACTTTTCTTTAGGCTGGTAAAGGAGGTGAGCTCACGCATGATGAGACAACAATTATCAGTGGAGCACTAGATTTGACTGAGAAGGTATGTCCAGTTAAGACATTAACTTGTGAAGACTATGGCTTTTGTTATTTTAGAAGTAATTTATGTTTGATATACAGATTCATATTCAAAGATAATTGAAAAATTATTAGTTCCTTTTGGTGTAAAAGTGGAAGAGACGTTGACTAGAATAATGCAAAAAAATTTAACCAAAATCTTAGGACTTTTGTTAACCTCGAGGATTGAAGTTTCAACATAGATCTTCTTGAACATTATCTTCTGTTTACTTCTCTGATCTGCCACCCGAGTTCGCCTCATGATTCAATTCATATTAAATTGCATCTAGCAAGTCGTTTTCTAGTTATCTACTTCCTGCTATGTCCTGCCTCCTATCAAGACTGTTAGACCATAGACAATTCAATATAACAAAATTGTTGTAATATTTTAAACCCCCCCCCCCCCCCCCGGCCCTTCTCTCACTTTTTTAACCACAAATGCTAACAGACCGCTGAGGAGGCCATGACACCGATTGAATCAACTTTTTCCTTGGATGTCAATTCAAAGTTGGACTGGTAAGAATTGCTCACTGATTTTTTCTTTGCTGCACTGCTCTTATAACAATGTGATTTTCTTGTCTTGTGGTCTAGTCTTCCGGTTTTGATTGTGAAATGAAATATGTTATGGATGCTAGGGAGTGCCGGGAAGGGAAAAAAATCATTTAGTAAATGTCATAGAGGGTCCAAGGAGTGTCAGTGACCGACACGACACATGTCGAACATGGACATGTCGCACTAGTTGGAGGATCCGTGCGCCATAGGCTAGGATAAATCGTAAATTTCAGAGCCCCAAATGTGTCTATCCAAAGCCAATGCTAACATTAATCTGACCTTGTGATTGATGGCTAGGCACTTCTGGGTTGTAAAGTTAGGCAACTTACAGAATACCTCAATGATAATAAATCTTCTTATAATAATAAATTGTACATGCTATGAATTTCGGTTTAAGTAACTTGATTTTATTCTGTATTAGTTCATTACTCCGTCATTTAAATGACAGGCTTACATCAAATGAAATATTGTCTAGTTGTTCCTTGTTCTCGTTTGAAGATTTTGAAAAATAATTATGTGAAGTTGATGCCATAAAATATATAAGAACACTTGTTGAAAGATTTTGGCTTTCGTCACTGGAATCTAGGATTTTGTGCTACTGTACTTCATAATTTCTTAGTAGAAGACAGAATTGTAGTACATATTTGGCATGCAACTGAATATAATGAACAGGATTTTACTATCTTCTTCTTCATTAATACTTCCTAATCCTCTCCATCCTCCCTACCAAACATGCTAGTAAACGATAATTTTCCCCTTATCTCAGGGAGGCAATGGGAAAGATTCTGGCTCGGGGCCATAGTCGAGTTCCTGTCTATTCTGGCAATCCTAAGAATATTATTGGACTTTTACTGGTAAAATATCTGAAACTGTGAACTATCTGCTATTCTATACGTAAACATGCAACTCTCAGAAACTCGAACTATCAGGTAAAGAGTCTTCTTACTGTGAGAGCCGAAACTGAGACTCCAGTGAGCGCTGTTTCTATACGGAGAATTCCACGGTATGACAGTGAATCCTTACATGCTCATAAATGAATTTTTTAACTGTGAAAGGTTAAAAAGTATTCAATGACAGAGGTTCTTCTCAGTGTTCCTGCAGATATGCCACTGTATGACATACTCAACGAGTTTCAGAAAGGGAGCAGTCATATGGCAGCTGTAGTGAGGCCAAAAGGGAAAAACAAAATACCTCCACCGATTGAAGAGAAGTCTGAAGAGAATGAAGTGACAAATGGGAACTCAGCCTTAACTACTCCATTGCTATCGAAGAGAGAAGAGAAGGTGGAAAGCATTATTCTTGACATCGAAAGGTGTCCCAGGCCAGCCTCTAAAAACAACTTAACATATAATGATGCAGTTACTAATAGATTGGCCCCGTCATCAGATGACACTGAAGATGGTGAAGTTATTGGCATTATTACCTTGGAAGATGTATTTGAAGAACTTTTGCAGGTAAATTAACTGTTCACCTCTATACAGTATTTTGCATTCTTATGCAATCAATTTATCGGTGCGATTCTTGTTGATATAGGAAGAAATTGTTGATGAGACAGATGAATTTGTCGATGTACACAAAAGGTATGAAGGCTTTAGTTACATTGTTTGATAATTCTGATGAAAAACAATCTGACATATTTCCTTGCCACAGGATACGTGTGGCAGCAGCTGCAGCTGCTTCATCAATTGCACGTGCTCCTTCAAGTCGGAGGTTAACTAGCCATAAAGTTGTTAGTAAACTATCTCTGTAGCTTGTTCATACGGAATTTTATTTGTATGATAGAAAAATGTGTTTGAATATTTGTTGAAGATGTCTGGATCTTCATATCGACAACTACTGGGTCTAGGGAGAGACAGAAGCTTCATCTTGTGTGCAAGTACTTCCTAATGATGCTTACAAGTTTGATTGCACTTTTTTAAATTAAATAAATAGTTCATGAGAAACCATAAGAATCATCTCCGTTATATATAAGAGCCAATAGGTGTACTTATCTACATTGTGAAAGATGCATACTTCATTCTTTTCATTAGGTGTACCTACTAACTGAATGTATTCAAATGGGATTGTTGAGAATTAAAACTCGAGTATTGAACTAATGCGAGAAATTTCTCGTTCTGTTTTCCCCTTTAATCTTCGCTGAAATACGTTAGCCACTATTACCCTAACATGATAGGTGATGGTTATGTAAGCTTGCCTTTTCCAAATCTCCTGCTCTAGAATCATGGGAACGAGTAAATTTTGACCTAAGTACAAATATGACTAAGAATTTACATTTCTTTTCAATTAAATTTTAAAGCTGTTCTGTATCTTCTTGAATTTCCTCAGGGAGGCCAAATTAAGCAAGGGCAGACCCCCAAGAAGTCGGGTGAGGATGACTCTACCTCTGCAAGATTGCAAAGGAATCTTGGTGAACCACTTCCTGGTAACAAAAGATGAATGTGGGCTTCAACTGTTTGTGCTGATCACCCTGCTCTTGAGGGAGATTATTGTAATCGTGGTGAAGAAAGAAAGACTAGAAGTTGTTGCAATAGTATGATAACACTTTGAGAGTACATGTTTTTTGTGTTGACCTAACAATTTTGCAATATAAATAAATGAAATTCCAGGTTATAAACGTTACTCTAATTTGCTGGGTTCTAGATATATGCGCTTATATTAGTTGCTTATATATCCTTTCAAGAATCATTTGCTACTGGTAGAGAAGCAATAATGGAAAGAGTAGCTTATGCCTAGATATATTTTGAAATAATCAAAATAGTCGAGGAACGTGCATTTCTTGTGTGCAATACTTGACATGAGTATGAGCAAGATTTTTTTTTTTTTTTTTTCCTTGTAAAAACTTTTCAACTTACAAGGGCACATGGAACCTTTTGTTTCTTATATGGAAAGATATCGATCTATGAAATTTGGAATGTTTTGTCCTTGTGTTATTTGAGACGACTTATAAAATCTTGAATGTTAAAAATGTACGACTAACAGTTTCTGCACTTTTATAACATTTATAGGCATTAACCACAAGAAAAAACAATTTTTACTCTAGGAAAAATCTTGTATTTTGATATACTAATTACCATTACTGAGTTTTCCGGCTAGAATACTAACAACATGAATCTTGGAGATCTCTTCTATGGCACAACACCAATTGACAGTGAACCCTCTCAGTAGATTTAACTATGTGCTCTAATCATCTCAGCTTTAAGTCCCTCGATTTCTCTAGATCGATTTTTGAGAGTACTCTCGAAACCAAATAACAATAAATGAGGATAAAAAATATCGTTTAATTCGAAAAAGTCAATAGCCCACAGAAGTGAAAGTTCATCATACTGCAAACCTGCACAAGATTTGATCAAAGCATGAATGTGCATTGTGCATGTGTATGGAGCAGAAAACCGGTAGATAATTAGTGTTATAATATTCTATCAACTTAATTTACATAACTTTTACACATTCTATATTAATCTAATTGATTTTCTCATCTCCAACTTGCCATGAAAGTTTGTATTTCAAACCTGTTGGCCTTGGATTCGCAGAGAGAATTCTGCTCGTCTTCCCTCATCTGTGTGAAGTTTTCATAGCAGACGAGCCATTTGGCTTGTAATTTCAAAATGCCTTCTGAAATTGCTCTATACTTCTCATGATCTATCTGTTGACGCGAAGTCTTGATGACCCTCTTGTAAACAGAAACGAGCCAAATCAGCTGTCGACCATGGATAACAAATTGAAGAGAATGTCCACCGCGGAAAGACATGAACAGCTGATTTGGCTCATTTTTATTGACAACATGATCATCTAGATTTTGAAGTCTTATTTCCACCTCAATCATCAAAACTTATGCGTTCCAATTTCGATCTTAAGAGAAACACCAAACACCTCCAAATGATGTAAAGACGGGTCCTTTGCTCTTGAATGTACCTCGAACACTTCTTCCATGACCCAAGCTTTTGTATTCGGACCACAAATGACTGCCACCCCATGATCATGCACTAAAGCACGAACTGTCAAAAAAAAGGGCGATATCTGGTTTGATCAATGTGATTCTGCTGTTAGAAAATACAGAAGCTATAGATCTAACTTTGGTAGCTGAATATGATAAAATTTATTGGGAAAAATCACCACCACACACCAAGAAACATGTCGAAAAAGAAAAATAGGAGAAGAGTGAAAGCAAAAATTTGCTTAGTTTAGCAAACCCGGGAAATGTCACAATGCTGCAGGAAAAAGAATAAGCTGTCATGGACTTAGATACACACACATATATATACAGGACTGATTTTGTATAAGGATAAAACACAGGTACAATTTTTTGGTGGTTGATACTCGTTAGACCCGGATAGTGGGGTGGGGTGGGGTGGGGTGGGGTTAGGGGGTGTTTTCTGATGCCAACTTTTGTGGGGCCTATTGTTTGGAAAAGATGAAGTTGCAGAGTCATAAGTTTGTCTCCCTCTCAAACTCCATGGACAAGGATTGAGCCATTTGTTTAACCTTATTCCCTTACGGGCCGTTGCTGTCACGCACAGGGGTTTTGTCCTAACCTTTGGAACATAGAATACAAATTCCTGATATTGAGGGTGAAGTTATCTCATAGTGTATTATCTTCTGTTCCTATGAGCAAAATTTCGTTAAATTAATGTTGTTTGGGTTTACATCTGCATTAATTTCTGATAGTTTTCCTGGTGTCTGTCATTTTTCCTTCCCAAGATTTTTTAAGCATATTTTGCCATTTCAATGCCATAAATTTATTTGATACGTGCGGATTGCAGGTCGGATAGAGAGGATTGGATACTGGTGGACACTGCTAGAGAAAGAAAATAAGCTAAAATTCTTGTTTATTATACCACGCGTTTCTCTATCAGGTATGGTAAACCAAACATGGAGTGAGGGATTCGAAACTCCATTTGTGTTTTTCATTACTGATTCCCTGTTCGAAAAGAGGGTTACAGAGTGCAAGACTTTGTAGAATATTACGGTTTGAATAATTATGATAACGGCCAATTAAGTTGTGAAAGGAAAAGTTGGCACAATGATGCAATGACCCATTGGGCCAAAAGAATTGGCCCAGCTGGCATTTAAATTGAAAGCCCAGCAACTGTTTGTAAACATGGTGCAGATGCGTGTTTTTGGGAATGAGATACTAAAGTCGTGTTTTACTTGCCCTTATTTGAACTGGACGGTCCGGATGTCACCAAGTGTAACCTCCATTACCATTGGATTGGGGACCTTCTGGAAGACTCCCATAAAACCGTCTCTAGGGCTTGATTATTTGACTGCTTGGCTTCTCGACTCTTCCATTCGTCCTCTCTGCTGCGCCGTTTCTTTAGGGTTTTCTCTCCTTCTCTGTTGACAATCAAATCTCCTTATTTGATTCCTGATTTTCACTCAACTGTTGGAAAATCTTGTGTGGTTTTCGCTGATTAGGGTGGGTTCTTGTGTGAACCGTGTATAGTGAAGAGAAATCCTTATTTTGTGTAATAATCGGTCTTGACTGAGTGCTATCCTTTTGTAATCCTTACTTTGGGGTTGATTCAAGTATGGTGGTGTTCAATCTTGTGTGATTGAAGCATGGATCTGATGAACTCTTTGACCTGTGGGTTTGCTAAAGAAAGATAAGTTCATTTCTGATTCATTCTTGAGTTCAGATTTCGGTTCCAACAAGTTTATCTTTCAGCTTGTCTATTTTATTCATTGCAGTTAGTTTTTGTGATCATTAATTCAGTTTCTTATTCTTTATATCTCAGATCCTTGAGTTTATATTTTCAGCACTTTGTTTCTGAAGTTATGCACTCATTTTGTTGATTTTTGTGAACTAACTGTGTAAACTCCTCCCAACAAGTTGTGTTCACAATAAATTGAGGATCGGCTACATGAACCCTTTTTGACCATTTTGTTCGGTTCGTTGTTAGATTCACGAATAAATCTAAGTAATTAGATTGTTAGCAGCCACAACATGCCATGTTAGCTCTGTTTATTCCTCTTCTTTTTAACTTCTATCTATCGTGTCGCTCTTATGAAAGGAACCCTATTTTAAGTGTTAAAATTTATGTCTAATCACTTAAGCCGTCCTTTATCTTTCGTCATAAGCACTACCTATATAGAGCAAAAGGTGGTTTGTATATGTATAGCAACCCTTGTATATGCAAGCAATAATTTCTTGCTGCCTCACTCTACCTAAAATCATCTACAAATGCAAGTATATTACAGCCAAGGAATTTTAGAAAAACTATCATGCGGTGGATAGAATGAATATATCTTCACTATATTACATGAAACATAAACAAAAAATCTTTTATAATATTGTCCAATATGGTGCATTCCACTTACCAAACAAGCTAGTATTGTAAGTGCACGAGGGATGGTAGTAGAAAGGATTTTGCCATTTGTAAATTATTCATTTACATCATTGTTGACATTGCTTTTGTTTTCAAAAAATCGTGAACGGAAAAACTGTTTTTAAAAAAATAAAAAATAAAAATGGTGAGTGACAGTTTGCCAGGTGGCAAACTGTCAAACTTGGTGTACACTTTGGTCAAAGTGTACACCAAGCATGGTTGGAGTAGAAAATGGGAGAGAGTGGATACAGAATAAATATGGTTCCCCTTTTGGGATTTTAATTTGCTTGAATATATGATCCCCAAAAGTACAGAGACTAAGAATACAATCATGAAAAAGCTAAAAGAAATAAATTTAATGTACAAAAAATATAATCTTAAAGACTTCAAACTTTTACATTACTAGGAATACTTGTCCCAACAGAGAAGCATAGTAATGCAAACTCTTATAATGTAGAGCTTTCCCCACTGCTGTCTCACTATTCTTTTCCACTTACCAAATCTCTTCCTCATTTCTTCTGATTAATTCTAATTTCTGCTAATCAGAACCACAATTTATTGACTTCTCAATGGACTTTTTATAACGATTTTAAACACGAATAAAGGATCCGCTTTGAGACTTTGTTGGTTTAGCGGTAGGGACAGTTTGTACCCTCTCAGTACGTTGTTGTCACGTGCCATTATTTTATCCAGAACCCCATTGAACATCTATCAATCAGTATCGGTTCAAGCTGCCGGCCACTGATGATTTGCAACCGTGTGTAATTAATTTTAAGTATGAAATTGAAACCCCACCTCATTATCCTTTCCTGTACATTAGTAGTAATCTTTGTATTAGGATAGATATATGTAGGCCATGAACTTTTGCAGGGACCCCAAAATTGTCCTCTTTAGTTGCATTTAACAAGAACCTCAAGATGAGTTCTGAAATCTGTCTTCCAAGGCCATCTATGATTGTAACAATCTTTGACTCCTATCAAACACTAATGGCATTCACCAAGTCGTGGATATTGAATCCAGGATGTCCAGCTCAGGTTTCGAAGAACTCTCAAAATAGTATCTAGAACATCCTTGCTATCAAATTATGTGTAACATGAGGTACACTCCATCAGAGACAGAGCCAGGGGAGGACAGATTTTACACCCAAGAACACTTTCACCCTTGCTTTATTCAATTGGTATATCTTTTGGGCAAAAACTAAATGTCATGAAACAATGTGTTAACATGTTTCTCACAACCATAGTTCCACTTAATGTAAAAAATTGTGTCCCACTGCCATGCAAAAGAGTGGCAGAGAAAGGGTCTTGAGGTTGATAGACCTTATCAAGAATCAAAGATAAGATCTCTTAGTAGTATAATCTGACCAATGTGGACCTTAAAATCATTAACACTGATGATCACCAGCTAATATAAGATCAAATCATATGGTCAGAATATATTTTGTGCCTGCTGCAAGTTTTAGTCAAGGGGTACAAAAGCACAAGTAAAAATTGTTACTGTTCAGTGACAGAAATTCAAGTGGTTTTGTGGAGACAAACTGTTTAAACTCCTGGAATTTCATACCTGATTGAAATGAAAAAGATTAAAAAAGGGAAAATCCAAAAATGGTGGGAGCCTGAAATACAATAATGCATTGGAAAGTAGGTTTATCTGTAATTGAAGATGTGACTAACTGAAACACCACCATCACAATATTCCCCTTTAAGTAACAAGGTCTAAAAGTAGATAGATTGAAAGATAGAGAGCTGTGGATGATAATGTCTGCTGTTGCTCTACTTCTTGCTTCCATTTTTCACGTTGTACTTGTTGCCTCACCAGTCGACTTTGGTCCTGTAATTTTGAGGTCATATCTTATATTCTGAGTTCGTACCGATTTGATATTCTTCTCCTATTTCTCGAGGTCACACATTCACAACTACTACCAAATATTATCCACAAGTTTCATGTACCCCATTACTTCTCGCATTGTAATCTCCTTGTAAGACTAACAAGTATATCGAATAATCATTTTATGATGAAGTTTTCTTCCAACTACAAGTTAATAATCATGGTCTGATTTCTATAAGCCTTATTGTAGATTCCGAATGCTAGTTTATTTCTCGAGGGGTGTCAAGAATGAAGGATAAAATGAAAATGTTTATCTTGTATGTATAATCTATGTTGGAAAATATATTATTTGGCAAATGAATTTTCACTTGTATATGTGAAATTAATCCCACATTGATTGAAAGTTGAGATTTGAAGAGGAGCCTTAAAAGGGATTAACAATCCCACATTGGTTAGAAATGAAAAAGTGGGAAGATATGGGGACTACAAATAGTACCATCCCACATTGGAAAAAGAAAAAAGAAAGTGGCAAGTGGGAAAATTTAAATAGTTATCCCACATAGGATAAGAATAAGTTTTTGGACCAATTTATATATGGTTAACAATTTGTAAGGTGTAACCATTTGTTGCATGGAGACTCTTCTGTGGCCTACGCGCCCGCAGGGGGGGTGCAAATTTTGGACCGACTTGGCCTTCGAGCCTTGAACTTGTGTGCGGACGCGACCTTCGGACCGAATGAGTCAAAAATTGACCACCAAGTGCAAGCCACGTTTTGAAAATTTTATTTTACGTTTTTCCATTTAAAACATAACTTGAAAACTGTTTTCATTTATTTTGTAACTCCAAAACGTGAGAATTCAAATGGCAGAGTTATGGCTGGAGTTATGACTGCATTAAGAGGTAAAGGCTCCTCCTTGCCTATATATACTGAACAATCTCTTCAGTTCAGATACACCACAACAACACGAAATCTTTCTGCTTCCTGTTCAAATTCCTATCGTCTTACAGTCACTTGATGATTCCGTTCCGGCACACTCGTTCAGTTTGACTGTACAATTTGCAGTTCACGCCGCTGTATCCTGAGAAGCAAGCGCTCGCATTACTTCGGTGAGGGGGCGAATATTGCTTTAAGGACACTGTGTTGGACACAGGCCCCGGCTTCAAAGACGCCAATTTTATCTTCTGTCAACTGCAATAGTTCATTTTCTGTCCACTACAATTTGTTTGTTACTTCTTCTAATTCAGTTAACTGTTCAAAGTTTACCTACAATCTAATCATGGGTGTATTGAACAAGAACACACATAATTAAAAAGTCGAAAATGAGATTAATCATATTGATTATCATCCCATATTAAATCATACATTAGAAAATCGGTGTATCCTAGTATGATGTACCATAGGTGAACTATGAGTGCAACATGCACATACAATGTAAAGGATTTTGCTACTTGTACATAATGGATTACATAATATGATGTGGAGAGAAAAGATTGAATGAAAAAGTTGATTGTATTTTAAACTGGCAAATGGTGGAGTGTCATGTAATCTATTATGTAATTCATTAAGTACATGTAGTAAGATTCTAATGAAAATACTTTAATTTTCGTACGCAAAATAACTTTTTAGTCATTATCCAACATATCTTATATGTAAAGTTTAGAGGAACAGGAGGAGGACAGACTCGGGTTTTCACAAGCTTGACAAGTTCTGTAGTCTGACAAGGGCGTTGTCGCATATCCCGATTGAATATCACCACTTACACCTATTTCTTAGTTACCTGAGATGGCCAATCCTAAAGAATAATGAACGAACTCTTGAACTGAATTCTTCTATACAAAATGAAATTATTTTTCTATCAATTTCCTTCTAAAATACTATCTTTTGGATGGAACGAGTCAACGGTGTAAAGGAAATAGTATACACTATGAACAAAAAGCCAAAACCCACAGCTTGGCCCTGTTTGTTCCAGCCTAAGTTGCAAATGGAATGCTACCTTCTAGACCAGACTTGGTGTAGCTTGATCTTCACACTTAGCATGCTAATAAAGTTCGAGACATAAGCACATTAGTGCGCTAGACTCAACAGTATTGTCTAGAATTAAAAAAAATTAAAAAATTAAATACTATTTATTGTCTCGTACTTATTATTCAATATTTCGTACGAAACACGCCGATGATGTTTTTAATAGATTAAAGAAGAAACAAGAAAAATAAATGAAATGCATTTTTATGTACACATTTCGTAGAATCCGCATCTATTACTGATTTATTATTTGCATATTTCGTAAAATGCACAAGTTCTAATTACTCAAAAGCACTCAATGAGATTTGAAGCATTGTGGGGACATTAACTTTGAGTAATCTGTGAGAAGGTTTATTAGATCGTTCTTGGGATCTTGGTGAAATTGGGCATGCCATTCTATTGGAAGGATGAGGCAATTATCCATAAACAATGATGTAAGATTTGAGTCCAAACAAAGGCAGTTCAAGTGGATGTTTTGTGATTGTTCAGGGTATTTGCTATTGGTTTTGTCTTCGGATTGGTATAGGATATTTTATGATATAATCTTGAGTAGAAAGTCTCCTTAATTTTCGTAAAGTAATCAAAGTATATTCACATTCTCGTGGATCCGCCACACCCTTTTTAAGCTCTATTCATAATCCACACTTAGCTTAACTAAGTAATGCCCCTTGAACCAAGAAGCGTGCTATGAATCTGCAGTTTGACAGATTCCCATGCAAAACACTGATGGCTATAGATCTTCTATTCGTATTACCAATCTACAAAATTTTCAGACCAAGAGAAGAAAAGTTACGAGCCAGTTTGTATGATTAACTCAGCAGCTGAGGCCATTGTACGGACTCCTCCAACTCCAAGCAAAGCAAGTGCCAGCTTATCCTCATTCCACCGCCTCAGCCCCTGACTTAATCTTGTCAACACCTCGACATCCACCTCAAATATCCATGCTGGTGTGCATCTGACTATCAAGCTTAAGAAACAGGAGACGTATGCACGCCAAGTGGCTGGATCACAACCAAGCAATATCTGTCCATCAATGGCATTAGCCATAAATTTCATGTGGCACCCAAGAGCTTTTGGACGATGCCTAGAAGCTGATGATGACGAGTTCACACCCCAGATAAACATTCCAGAAAGCCCAGCTAAATATGCTAGTGCGTACCCTTTGAGCATCGGAAAGATTCCACTTGACTCCCCTTGTTGCTCGTACTGATGAATGGACATAAACCAAGAGGGAAGAGTTTCCTTTATTAATGAATGCAAGAATCCTGGACCACCAGTTAAGAATATTAAAGAAGCCCCCAAAGAAGCTGCTAGTTTCACTTTAGTTATAGCTGCAGCAAGTGAGAAGTGCCCATATTTCGCTCCATTTTTTGCTGTCTTCGGCTTCCTAAACCTGGCAATGTCTTCCACAGTTTGCATCAATATTGAAATTATCTCTTCTCTTAAAAACATAATGTCCCTAATTGATCGGTAAACACGTAGATACAGGATTCCTGGTGCAACCGGAGAGATCCCACCTTTAAAATGTGATCCAAAACCATGGCCAAGAAGCGCTCCTATGCCACCATTGCTTAAGATGCAGGTACTGCTCAAACCAAGGGTGGAGCTGAAACAGCTTTTAAGAAGCTGAATTACAGCATTATTATTGTGGAGGAAGACAGTACGAGAAGCAGAAAAAACAAGGAAGTCACTCCATCGTTTAACTTTTTGGGTCCACAAGGAAGCGACTATCGGCATGCATGGCCAAGGGCAACCTGCTGCAAGAGACTCCAAAGCTGGGCCCGCCAGATCAAGAAAATGCTGTGAGGCTTTATCGAGTTTATAGGTTATCGTGAGGCTGACAAATGCAGCCAACGGCAATGGAAGCAAAGCAGGAGAACTTTCTCCTGCAGAAAGATAAGTTTTGCAAGATAATAAAGTATCAGAATAAAAGAAATAATGATGTGAAGATTATAAATTAGAAACCAGAAGTAAAAAAGACATAAAGCATCTCTAACATTTACTTTCGACTACATATAAGCCACTACACTGAAACACTGTTTTATCAAAGTAACTGCTCCTAAGCATCATTCCTATAGATCATGTCTGGCTAAGCTTAAAACATAGTAAAAGTTAATTTTAAGTATTTGTTTATAGATATGTTACTTTTTTCCTTACTTTTAAGTAGAAAAAGTTACTTATTATGAAAGCAACGCAACCTTAATGTCATAATAAGTAACTTATTTATCTTCAACCTTAACCAATCAGGTTAAGCTTAGATTTTTATTTTATGGCTGTGCATGTTTTTCAAAAGAATAATGTAATTCATCATTAGTAGTAAACATAGCCAATATAGGTAGCAGTGAGAAAGCATAGGACAAGGAATCAGGGTACGTTGCAACCTAGACGGATGATGGTCACCACTAATGATGAATAGCATTATTATCTTTCAAAATAATAACAAACCTGTAGCTAGACTAGGGATATCAACACCAGTAGCAGCTAGTATTTTCTTTATCTGCTCCTCAACATTGGAGAGATTAGCAGCGGGACTGGGCCAATCTGTTCCATTCATAAAAACTGATTTCCAAACACCACGAGTTACTTCAGCCGAAAGATAACTTACAATGGTTGCCAAAGTAGCGGGAAGATAGTCAGCCAAGTCTTTTAGCCCTATAATGGAACAATTTTAAAAAGTAAACGGAAGATTACTCATTGTTCACTCCCAGAAATTATTTTAAAAATACACGTGATTCCATCAAATTAACCATACAAGTGACATTTTTTGAGCCGTGAAATGAAGCAAATGTCTTAGAGAAGTCCAACATGCACATCAAACTGACCTGTGCAGAGTTCACGGGGAGACAATCTTCCATGGGCACATGCTGTTAGAGAAGCATCTGCCACAAATGGAACAGCTTCGAGAATATCCCAAGCAGGTAATTTAGGCCTTAAATTGTCTTCACTTCCAGCTCCAGAAGAACTACTGCTTCCCGATGAAATAGAAATCACAGATGGGCTTCCTCTTTTGATTATTCTGAACATCATGTTGAGCAATGTATCGACTGTTTGATGGACGGGAGTCCCATTGACGAGACCAGAGAGTGGTGAAGCTATGCATGCCAAATGTTGTCTGTACCATGCTTTAAGTTTTGGAAAAGAGTCAACAAATATAGGTTTAGGAGACGAAAAACTTGTAACTCTTTCAAGTCTCCTTCTATTTGGATCCTTGAGTATGTTTTCAGAATGTATAAGGTGGGAATTCCGCACTAGTAGGAGGTATTCGGGAGTGAGTTGGGATCCGACTGGAGGTACATCTCCAGCTCCATGTTCAACAGGAGGATGATTAAACCTCCAAAGTTTTAGAAGAAGAGCGAATGCATTCGAAAACACAACATGGGAAGATATCTCTTCTCCTATTGTCAGAGTCCATGAGATGTCAGGAACATACGACCCAAACACCTCACAGATTGTCATTAATGAACCAGCAAGCTGCGGAACCTGGAAAAAGTTAAACAATATTGTTTCATTTCATTTCTCTCAGAAACTCATGGCTTAATTGCTATGATGCACCGACACGGACACGTGTGTTCGACACGATACGTGTCCGATACGCCGACACGTGATTTTTAAAAAAGCACAGACACGACACGTTTTTGACACGTTGATTAAATTCTTTAAAATTCTTCATTTATATAGTATAAATTTAGTTTTATACTTGTTATTAATTTTTCTTGTTAAAATCCTTTAAACATGAGTACTTATTTGTTACTTGCTAATAATTTTGAATTAACAATATATAATATTTCTAATATAAAAAGAAAAATGATTACTACGGTAGATTGTCCGAGAAGTATCGGTATCGACTCGTGTCGAACACGGACTCGCTACCCTAATTGAAGTGTCTGTGCTACAGAGCTTAATTGTATAACAAACCAGAACATGAGTAATGGCTGCTCTTCAAATTCATTAATCAAAGAAGGGACTTGAGAAAAAATATTATAAATAACTTGTGTCGTGTCTTAGGACATTTCCTTGTGACACTTCAAACGTATCACTGCCAGTATCTATAAAGTGTAAACCATTAAATCATTAAACCAAATAAATACAAAACTAAACAGGCGCTGTTTATGTCTTAGGACATTTCTTGTAATACTTGTTTTATAAGAAAGATATGTTGTATAGTATGAACAATTTCCATACACTGGACTAATCAATACAAGGGTGCCCTCAGTAATTCAACATGAAACTATCTTTCTCATGCCTATCAAAGAAAAAATTTGGCTTTGTAAAACTGAACTTACCAAACCATGTAGGGAGAAAATCTGGACACAGTCAACAGGTGCTATCCCAACTAGGAGGACGTTCAGCATGGGAGCATGTCGTATCAAATAGTTGTCACTCCCAGAGTATTCAGCAGGAACTGGTGGAGACAATAATCTAGTTATAAAATAAAGAGTATGTTCCTGCATGATCATGAGCTAAACACAATTAGATAACTAGGAGGTTTTTCCACCAAACTATATAAAACTTGCAAATTTGATAAAAATGAATATCTAGTACAACTAGTTTCTGAAAAGGAGTTCTTGTAAAGATAGGTGAAAACTTAACAAAAATTTCTTCATTCTTTTACCTGTATATTCCATCCATGAATCAAGGAGGACCCTGTTAGAATTGTGGCAGCAGCTATCCTTTCGTCATCAGATCCTTTGACTGCAATATCAAAGACTTTCTCGATCTCTGCTAAGCTTCCATGACATCCATGAGCTTAAATTCAGTTGCTTTACTCTTTTCAAAATCAATAAAAAAGAGCATCTGATATACCTGGCTTAAGGAAACAAAAAGGCTCAACTGAAGACCAGGCCACAATCTAGTAATACAGAATGGATTCTTATGGTTACTAACAGCAACCTAATGCATCTAGGGAGCCACTGCTTACAAGTTAAAGTATTCTTAACATTCGGGCTGGAAGCAGAAGCCTTTATTGTTGATATAAAATATTATATTTTCTTTGATTTGTCTCAATATGGTTCTCTAGGCTAATTATTTGCATTTGACAGACTACGTGCGATGTTGATTACTCACCTGCAGATTTGTCTAGTAATCCATCGCACCCCCACCCAATTACAGTATTTTGATTATCGTAGTTCAACCATCTCCTAGCTATATAACAGTGTCTCATCAATCACCAAGTAATATAATCCCAGCGGACAATTGTGCTTGACATAAAACCCTCCACAATAAAGTTGTAGATCGAGACCAGTGAGCATGTTTGGCAAGTGTTTATAAACACTTGCTAAAAGTCCAAAAGAAAAAAAAAAAAAAAAAAAAATTATCTACCTATTTTGTGGGACTCACAAGTACTCCCCACTTATCCACCACTCATTTCTATCTGTTTATAAACACAAGTGTTTACAAACACTTGCCAAACATATGCTCTAACAAACAATAGAAAAAGTTCAGAGGCCACTGCATGCATACCTTGAAGCAGGAGTTGAAGCTAAATCATTGACCATGACTGGAGTAAGAGATGATCCCTTCATAAATGATGACCAACCAGTCACGTGAGTGGGACCATTGTGAGGCGGATGGTTGATGCGCCCATTTACATAACCAGGCCAGTAATAAGCCGATGTGTCCAATAGATTTCTGGCAATGCATGCCTCAACTATTAAATGATGCAGGTTACCAGCTGCCAAAACATAAACAGGTGAGGAACTAATCACATAACAAATGGGTTTACTAATTAAGAATAGAACCCTTGAAACTTCAAATTTCCAGTTTCAAGGCATTAACCTCACTACAAGAAGAAATAATTTGATTTATAATTCCAATTTTTATGTGTTTACACAGTGATTTGTATAAAAAGTACTCTATAGATTTCTAGATACATCAACTCAAGTTTTTTGAAGAATCAGGCGTATATTAAAAATCTTTACACAGACAATGATTTATCAATCACCAAAACACATTTATGCTAGAGTTCCAAATAACTAATCTTATTAGCCCAACTTTTTTCCACATATTGGTGAATGAGGATCAAATGTCATTCTCTTTTTATTTTTTACTTCTTTTGATAAAAATTGGGGAATATGTATAATTTTATAGTTGGAACAATATAGAGTTGGAGAGATGCTTACAGCAATTAATTGGCATTTCGCCCATGCTGATGCACTCAAAGTATGCATTGTCCACATTGATGCCTGATACGAACATCATTGCTTTTGCAGCAGCCTGATTGGCTGCAGGGACAACGGATTGAGGTGGAGTTAGCAAGCTCTGATAATCACATAGATTCTGTAGACTAAATATCAAATCCATGCGACGCTTCACGGGAACTTGATGTTCGCTGACCATACTGCATCCAATCTCATCAGTCGAGGCACTTTCCTCTTCCTCAACAAGATCAGCAACTACAAGAGTTGTGACCGACAATAACATGCACATGCAAGTATCTAGGCGGGGCATAGGTCCCTCGATGGGATCCCTTTCCTGGAATTCAAATGTTATCAGTTATCAATAACAACGACGGTCCTGTCTAAAACTAGATAGTAATAAGGAGAAGAATCTAAAATATTGTCGGTCCTGTCTAATGTACTACCAAACATGCACTAAAGGTAGTATCAGAGCTTAGTTCTTACCCTCTGAACAAGGCGTAGAGCAGCCATCCAAAGTCCCAAAAAGACTTCATGCCAAGAGGTTGCATTAAATGCTTGAAGGGATTTGACTAAACCTACAAAATAAAAATCTCAGATTCCATTCTGTAAGGCACACATGTATTTCTTTCTTCTATATTTTTCTTTAAAAGTTATGGGGTAAAAAATGACATTACCAGTAATGATTTCAACTGCACTAGTTGCATTAACCTGTGAACCATCCATTGCATCTTCTAGAAGCAAATCAAGAGGAAGGAAAAGAGAAGAACGACTAGCCCCAAGACAAAGACCAGAAGAAGTACCCAAGGGCCTGCATTGTTCTACAGCATGGAACTCTTGCAGGGAACTTCCCTGGAAATGCCGAGACAGAATTTTGCAATTATCTGATATCAACTGTTGAAAAACCTCTACTATCATGACTTTTGAATTTCGTAAAGCCGATGAATTTGCTACAAGCAACTGTATTCGCTGGATAAAGCTTTCCCAGTGAGTGGACCTGGTGAATCTCAGAAAAATTTAAGAACAAGACTGATGAATCAAGTAAAATGAAAATTATATATAGAGCTAGAAGGAAATGTGAAGAATATGATTATGGACTTTCCCAAAATAAACGCAGATATAAATTTGATTTTGGTTTTACATTATTTATTCAAGTGTTTCAAAGTTATAATCAATATACAGTCACTTCCACTCCGGCACATATTGAAAACAAAAAGATATAAACTAAAAGAAAATGCAAAGTTTGAAAATAAACTTCTAAAAAGGACTGAAGTTCTGACATGTTTTGGCGGGCCAAGTAAAGAATCCTGGAAGTTACTTTATTTTGGAGAAACTGCCCAATCAACTCAACGACCATGATGCTATTAAGAGTCAGCAATCTCTCTTTATGTTCAATCATCTTCTCATCATAATTAGGGATATCTACTTCCATTTCTTGAGGTTTGGTAGGCCATATAGAATTTTTCTCCGGTGTAAGATGCAGCAATCCATCATCATCTAGTGATGCATCGACTAACTGCCAAATAATTGAAAAGATGAACTGGACCAAAAGAGCGCCAGCTTTATTGGCTCGCACACTAAAGATCTGATAGAAATGGAGGATAGCAGCTAAGGAATCCATGATCCTGCATAAAGGCAACGTAATAACAAATCAGTCAAGTTTAGATCAAATTCCCAGATATATCAAGAGTTAAAGAGGAACATCAATTAGTTATCTCAGTCCATATTAATCTTAAGCAGAAATGATAAAGGAGAACCAAAAAGGGTCTAACCAATATGTTTGAAGTATTCCAATCTATGGGAACAGTATAAGGTACAGAAAAATTAAAGTACGTGGACAGCAAAGAAGAAAACAGCAACAGAGCTTAAGAGAGAGAGAACCTAAGCACATTAATGGTAGAAATTAAGAACATGTCGACAAAAACTAAGTACTCACTTTTCATTGGTAGGCAATTTAGTATATTCTTTAAGTGCAAAAGCATGCCGCTTAAGGAGTTCCATATAAAGCCTAAATGCTGCTGGACACGAACGCCGGTGTGGAATTACCCTGGAAAAGGTTAAGAAACAGTGAATGCAATTAAATACTGTGCAGCAAATGTGGAATCAAGACGGAAAAGAAAAAAAATGTTCTACAATGAATGAAGACTTGCCACCACAGAATCGAGAGTCACCATCCATTTCAAATACTGTGGTAAACATTAAGTCGCAATGTGTGTGCAAACACAAAAACAGAATGCAAAAACCATGCATTAATCAATAGTGACTTAGTACTAGAAGAAGTCATTCGGAAATTATCCATTCCTCTCAGTAAAGATCAGAAATAAATTCAGATCACGTAGACAGTGAAGGTATGAATTCAATCCCAGAAATAAGCAGTATTCATGTACAAACAATTTCAAGTGGGACCCACAAACTGAAATGGAAATTAAAGATGACGTCAATAGACAGAAAGTTATTGCAAAACACTCGGACACCATCATCAATCAATCACTAAAAAGTTGCTCAGATTCAGTTAGACCTACTACTATATTACAAATGCACAGGAAAACAGGTTATAAAACAGATATTCAAGAACAGGTGGAATTAGAGATTGAATTTTGAATCAACCCACATGATGTAACTTGCTTCCCAAAGAAAAAGTAAAGGTCAAAAGGAACTGAACTGATGGAGAACAAGCAAAAAGATGGGAACTTCAAAACTATTAAAAACTCTTATGGATCCGCTTCAAACCTCCCTTCCACATAGAAAAGAGGTCGATCTAGAGTCGAGGGGGTAAGTGTGCCAAGTGATTAGACTCTACGCAATCCAAAAAACAAAATGAAGATGAACCAAAAAAACACGAAAAGAATATGAAAATGTGAGAAAAACAAAACAAAACAAAACAAAAGCAGAGAAGAGGGACCTTATTGAGAGCAGGCCAAGAACAAGTTGAGGAGGCACAATCTTGAGTGCCAACGCTTTCTCCAAGAACTTCCATGCAATGGGCACGTTGTTTTCCCAACAAATATGGTGTACCAAAAGGTTGGCTAGTTCAAGAGAAGGCAGAGACACCCCAGCAGAATTCAAGTTTGAAGAAACTTGGATTGCCCACAACAATGGGTCGCTGCCCTGTTCTTGGGCCACTTTGGTTATCTCCAAAACACTGTCCCATGGGCTGTAGTGCAACGCCTCCATTATTACTCTTATAGGGTCATCATCCTCTCTGGATACTGTGCTATAAGTTCCAACAATTGTTGTGTGTTTTGGAAAGGTGGGATAGGGGATTCCTGTGAAGGCTGGTGATGGTTTGGAAGGAACAAAAGCTGTAGATTGATTTTGATCTTATAAAACTCAAATGAGGGCTCAAGAGTTTAGATGAAATCAAGACAAATATTGGAGTGACGGACAGACATGTTATTATTTTATTTTACTTAGGTGGACTGTATTTTGTTTACGGTTTATTAAAATGTTTTCTGATATATGCATCCGAGTAAAGTCATGCCATGTTTATTTAATTAAACCTTAAAAAGAAAAAGAAAGAAAAATTACATTTAGAACATGTTTGGGTAGTTGTATCTGACAAGACAATAAAATATTATGAATAAAATTTTAACTTTTTTTATATATGAAATTGCATGAAATAACATTGGATTTGAGGGACTCGTAATCATAGAGCAATCTATATGCATCGATTTAATCGATAGACAAGTTATTGGGATGGTATTAACCTACAAATATGATGGTACTGGTTTAGTAGAAGACTCTTCTCATCGAGTCCATTATGAAGTTTGTACTATACTTTATTAATCTAACAGTTTTGTCAATGTTTATAGAGAAGAATCTTATCTATCGACTTATTTTGTGCACAAGCAATTGAAAAGATAAGTAGATGAGAGGGTCAATGTACACAAGGATCACAATCTAACGCTTGTTAACTAATTGGATGTATTGCACACGATACATCATACAAGTCTAATTCGGCATTTGCAAGAGGGATTTTATTTTTATTTTTCTCGTGATGAAAATGTTATAAGGTCTAAAACTCTTTATCAAGCTCGGAAGATTCTTTAATTTTCATACTTATTTTTAATCATACATTCACATAATAAAAAATATTACAAGTAAATTCAATTTTTTTCTTAATTTCTGACTACACATTCTCCAAAAAATTCATAATTTAAAATATCATTTTTTTAACATAATGGTCATCAAACGGGGGCGAAAAAGAAGAAATTAGGTAAAGCAAAATTAGTAATTATCCAAATGGGGGCGAAAACTGAAAAGCTGTTATTCCTTTTTTTATCAGATTGGGCACTATAAGATGGATGCACCAATTCCGTGGCCCACCAGCAAAATCCTGTATCCAGAAGCCATCTTTTTCACTGGATAATGAGGAATCATATCATTAACAGTTAGTTACTGATCAATTGACTCTAACCATCGTTTATTATATTTAGCATGGCTCAAGTATTAGTAGTGACAATGACAAAAGGGAGTTAGACACTGCTGAAATGAGTCTCTTTGTCACTTTTATGTGTTAAGTTGTGAAGTTTAATTATTGTTATTTCACGAAACAATACGTAGATCTTCCCTCGAAACGAGGTTTTGCATGTTGGAAGGGGATAGGAATTCGCCCTTTCGGTGGGCCCATCCCATGCTTAATTTCCCTTATAAATTGAGTCATCATTATTAAACTTTCAATTACGTAAAAACAAAAAAAAAAGGACGAAAGGTTAAAGAAAACAAGTCTGCGATTCTCTTGTAAATTTTTTTTTTTTAATCATGGCGAATTGCTTAGAGGTGAAAAGAGGAAGTAGTCTCACATTGAGATGAATATCTACAAATCTTGTGTCTTTATTTTTATATTTTATTTTTTTCTAATTGATTGTTCTCGATAAAATAGAATTAGTGTTTCTGATTCTCAACATTATACATGTATATGTATATGTGGGTAGAAATTATGGAGAAGCATGAAAAATATTTTTTTTTAAGAGAACGTGTGACTGAAATCTAATTTTTTAGTAGATTTTAATAAAAAAAATGATAAATATGTGATTGAAAAATTGTGAGTCCTGTAAAATATATAATTAAAATTAATTATTAACTTTAACTTATATTAAAATTTGGATTTTATTTTTTGTCAAGGGGGACCAAGTTTATGAGTGTCTTGTGGAGAAAGAGGTGTGGTAGAGATTTGAATTTTCAAGGGAGAGAGAGAGAGAGGTAACTAGTGGTTTTGGGTAGGTAAAGATGGTGACAGGGTGATTTCCCTATCAAAAGTTGGCCTTTGCGATGGATACAATATTAAAAAGTAACTCTTTTTTATCTAAAACTAATGTCAATGAGGGCAAGTGTGGGCAGTTGTATGACAACTTTATTATTCTTCCTTAGCTTCTACATCATGATTTCTCGGTAGGTAAACCAAGGTGACTTGGTCTTGCCCATTTGATGTCCGCCCCACAAATCCTTCTTGATGTTATTATGTGTCATTTGGTGATCAGTGAATTAAGAAAGCGTTAGAATATGCTAAATATTGGAAAAATATTAGGTGTCATTTGGTTATCTTTTGTTTGTACTAAATATTGGAAAAATAATTTATATTCTCAACTTGTGATTCCCAAAAAAAAAAATTATGGATAAAATTGAATCCAAACCGAAATCGACGGTCCAAGTTCAGATTCGGTTCCAATAATTACGAGGACTCGGATGACTTCATTTACAAAATACACGAACTATAATAAAATCATATCAATTTAATGAATCTCGTTATCGTCCAATAATGCAACAAAATAATATGCGTGTAAGACTTTGTACATCTACTCAAATTAGCATATTGTTATAAAGAAAATTAGATGACATAATTTGCACGTTTAGAAGAAATATAGAAATAACGGTCCCATGAAAATATCCAAGTTGGAAATGGTAGGATGGATAGGGTGGTTGGGAAAGTATATCACTACTATACTAAAAGTAGGTTTGGACATGAATTGATTCGATTCGATTGTGAAGAAAATCAAATCAATCCAAAATTTTCGAGTATTTAATAAATGAAATCGTCGGCTCCAAATATAATTATGGAATTGTTCGGGTTCGGTTCGGTTTTGTTCAATTCCGTCATAATTAAATTTTTTAACATTTACAACAACACTACATAAATACAACTAATGACATTTTCATTCGTAACTTTTACAAATTAACGTAGCCCTATTTAAAAACACATAAATAATAAGATGTTCAATAAGATTAATTCAATTAACATAAATACCAAAAAGTATATACTAATATTAAAATATCGATGATCCATATCAATAATTCATTTGTTCCAAGTAGCATGCATAAAGAAAAAAATATAAATTAAAAGTTATCAAAATAAAATATTTTTTAAGTATTGGTAATACTTACCAACTATTTGATTTAATCATCAATTGCTTGACTTGTCATAGTAAGAAACTCTACAAGCATAATTGAAAAATTACAATTAACAAACACAAATAAACTAAAAATTATTCAACTAAAAAGATTTAATAATAACGCCCAAATGATGGGCTAACAAAGTTACAAAAAAATAATTTGTCTGGATTAATTTGTTAATTTGTTTAAAATAATTTATTTAGATTCGGTTCTTCAGTTTTTGGTTTAGAACCGAGAATCGACCCAAACACATCGGTTCTCAATTTGGGTACTTGTTCGGGTATTTAATTTATGAATAACCGTTCGATTCGGTCCAGATCGGTTTGAGACTTTTGTCCAGCCTTAATTAAAAGAGGGGATGTGTGTTTTACGGTTCATTTGTGCACCATTGCTTTCACACTTCATTTTTGTGCGATCTGATTTTTCTACAGTGATAGCCACAATTATTGACTGGTTTTCTTCTCAATTTTAATTAAACTGACTCTCAGTAATAACAATTTCACAAATATCTGGTTTCTCCTCCTCCTTCACTTTCCTTATTATTTCTACTGATTTCCATAAATAACATATTATTCATCAATTTCTTTCTTCTCCATTACAAACAAAAGCAAAGGTCTGAATTCAAACAGAGTACATACCTTCTTTTTCAACTTCAGAGAAATTCTTGAAAATGTTTGCTATTTTTTTCCTTAAGCTTCCTGTTAGTACTACAATTTTTTTAAAAAAAGTTTTTTGAAATTTACAAAGACTTTATAAGTTTTTTAATTTCACTTCCGACGGATTACTGTTTCGGTTGGGTTCTTCTACGTTTATTTTAGAGAGAATGGAGCGACTACCGTTCTGATTGTGTTCGACCTATCGAGATACAATTGTTATCCACATTCGTTGGAATGATGTTTTCAATTTAGCTAGCCTGAGTAGTGTTTCTTTTAGCATAGAGAAATGATGGATTTTGCATATAAGATTTATTTTAGTCATGAAAATGAAACACAAGTGATTGCACTTTTGTACTGAAAAACGAATTTCACCAAAGACACAAGTGATTGAGAAAAAAATTCCTCCGCACATCGCGGACACGGTTCTCCACGATGTGCGGAGGATACTTTTTTTTAGATGCATAAGTGCAATCACTTGAGTTGAAAAAATAGACTCCGTGTCTCTGCATGTGTCCGCACATCGCGGACACCGTGTCTCCGCGATGTGCGGAGGATTCTTTTTTTTTAGGTGTACAAGTGCAATCACTGTGTTGGAAAAATAGACTATGTGTCTCCGCATGTCGTGGCTTCGCTCCATTTTTTTCCAGAGCGGAGACACGTTCTTCGTATCATGTCTCTGCGCCGTTTTTTTCCTTTTCTGTTAAATAACATTTTCAATTCATTAACTTTTTTCATTTCCTTAAACTTCTTTCTCTCTCAATTAGTTCCTATATTATTTACTTTGGACTCCAACTATTTGATAATTTATCTTATTGTTTTGATAGATAATTCAAAAATGTCCGCTGATGGAGAGCCTAATGTTCCTGAAACTATTTTCCAAAGTACAAATGAGTAGTACAATATCTTCATTCGCCAACAACAAAATCAAAGACATAAGGATCGATGGATCGACGAAATCGAGTTAGAAATAGGTGCATTGAGCATTGCAAAAGGATAGTTAGCTCTATGTTAACCGGAAATAATAATTTAGGTGTTGCCCATATGCATAAATATATAATACATCATCATTCTGAAGCTTCTACTTCAAATGAAGCAACTGTCAATATTTCTACTTTTGAATTACAAGGAAGTTCTACCCTATTGAATGTATTAATTAGTGCATATGTATTACCGACATGTACCTATTGTAAACATTGTGGTGCACAAAAATTTTATAAAGAAAGCAAAGACTTTTGTTGCTCTGATGGAAAAGTTAAGTTTTATATGTGTGATTCGCCACCAACTGAACTGTTCAACTTATTTATTTCTATAGAACCTAAATGTATGGAGTTTAAAAAAATTTCAAGGAGATATGATAGCTAATTTGCATTCACTTCATTTGGTGTAAAGTTCGACAAAGAACTCTTTAAAGCATATAGAGGTATATACACATTTAGAGTTCAGGGGCAAGTATATCATTATGTAAATCAACGTATACCAAAAAATAATACGCCTTGTTATATGCAGTTATATTTTTATGATACAGATAATGAACTTGAAAATCGTATGAAAATTTCAGAAAACTTTATTGAATCTACTTTAATGATTTTAATTGAAATCCTGAAAATAAATCCATATAATAGATTTTCTAGGTCTTTAAGTGATATAACTAACTTGCACAACTATCAAATACATATAAGATATGACCCAGGACTTGATCAAATAGTTTTCAATACTCCTACGACGTCTTAAGTAGCTGCTGTATGGATTGAAGAAGATGGAAATGCAAATGCAAATGCTCACATTCGTGATATTACTATATACGGGCATTCTTGTGATTCACATAAGGTTCATTATTATTATGATTGTCATGATCATTTACAATATCTTTTGCTTTTTCCATGCAGGGAATCTAGTTGGCATAAAGGCATTGATAGATGCAAAAGTCAAACTTAAGATTTGCCCAATTTTGATGATTTTGCTAGCACAATTAATTCTGCATCCCAAATTATCGAAATTGAAGATCATGGTTTGCGAATATAACTTTTAGTATATTTTCTAACTTTTTCAATGTAAATGTTATAAATGAATACTAAAATTGGGTTTCCATCATACAATGCTTAATGGAACTAAGAAACGGTCTCACTCTCAGGTTTCTTGTCGAGAATACTATTCTTACAAGTTACAAATTAGGCCTTCAGGTAAGTCTATATTGCTTCATAGTGGTAGACTACTTCAACAATATGTTATAGATATATATGTTAAGATTGAAACTACTAGATTGGACTATTATCGTAATAATCATAAACAAATTTGTGCTGAACTTTATCAAGACATTGTAAACAGTGTTCAAAATGGAGAAACAAGAAGGTACAAAATTGGAAGAAAATTTGTTTTACCATAATTATTTACATGTGGGTCTAGAGATGTGTTAAGGAGATATGTTGATGTAATGGCTATTGTACAACGTTATGAAAAATCAGATATATTTTGAACTATAACATGTAATCCAAATTGGCCAGAAATTAGGCAAGAACTAAGACATAATGACGAAGTTCAAAATCAACCGGATCTAATTGCATGAATATTTAGAGCAAAATTAGAAGACTTAAAAAATTATTTATACAAGAAAAATGTCTTACGCCTTGTTATTGCGCATATATATGTGATTGAATTTCAAAAATAGGGTTTTCTCATGCACATCTATTGTTAATTTTTAACTATAGCCACAAATTTGTTTGTGCTGAAGACGTTGACAAGATAGTGTCATGTCAAATTCCAGACAAAAACAAATGCTATAATCTTCATTATATTATTGTTAAACACAATATATATGGTTCTTGTGAAAATCTAAATCCAAAGAATGTATGTATGAAGGTAAATGGAGGTTGTAGAAATAAATACCGTAGAGATTATTGTAACACTACTATATTCGGTCATAACTCATATTCGTTGTATAAACGTTGTGATAATGACATTTCTGTTAAAGTGAGAGGTCAAATGTTAAACAATCAATGAGTTGTATCATATAATCATTATTTAAGTGCAAATTTTGACTGTCACATTAATGTCTAAGTATGTTTTTCTATCAAAACTGTAAAATATTTGTACAAGTATGTATACAAAGAACACAATCGTATTAATTTCTTAATTGACGCAAATGAAACAAAGAAAGAAATTGACGAAATCTATGCTTACCAATCTGCTAAATGGATATCTCCACCTGAAACTATGTGGAATATTTTTTCTTTCAATTTGTCAGAAATTTGTCTTACTGTTTATTCTTTAAAGCTTCATATTGAAAATCACCAACAAGTAATATGCAATGGGAATGATGATTTATCTATTGTTATTAACAATGAAAATATGATAAGAACAATATTAACAGAATTTTTTCGAATGAATGAATGAAGTAAACGAGTTTGCTCGAACATTGTTGTATCGGAATGTCCCTACACATTTTGCTTGGAATACAAATACAAAGATCTGGACTCCAAGAAAGAAACAAGTTATTATAGGACGAATTGTCACATCCTTTTGAAAGAGAACATTATTTTCTATGTATTCTTCTTAATCATATTCGAGGGCCAACATCATTTCAATATTTAAGAACTTCAAATGGGGTAAACTACTACAGCTTAAAGAGAAGCTACATTTCTACATGATCTATTAAGTAGAGATAACCATTATGAAGAATATTTATCTGAAACTATTGTTTATGAAATGTCATTTTCTTTAATACGTCTTTTTGCTACAGTCATTATGCTTTGCAACCCTAATCATCCAAAGTTGTTGTGGGATAAAAATTTAAGGGTTATATAATTGATGATTATGTTCATGAAAATATATCCATGGAAGTTGTTGAAGTACGGGTTTTAGAGGATCTCAGCTCTGTTTTAGAATCATTGGGTAAAAACATAAACGACTATGAAATTGTATCATCAATGTAAATATAGATGAGAATGAAAGATTGAGAAAAATGATTGCGGAAGAGACAACTAAATTGGATGTTCAATGGGGCTATGCTTATACAACAACTTTAAATGACAAACAACAGTTTGCTTATGATACAATTATGGAAAGAGTAAAATCAAAATCAAGTGGTGCTTTCTTTATCGACGGTCCAGATGGAACATGTAAAACTTTTTTATATAAAACACTCCTAGCTGGTGTGAGGTCTTAAGATTTAATTGATGTGGCAACTGCATTTTATGGAGTATCTACATCTCTATTACCTGGAGGTAGAACAATTCATTTAAGATTTAAAATTCCTTTAGAAATAATTGGTGAAATTAGTTGTAATGTTAGCAAACAATCGCCAACTTTATTGAAAATGTCTAGATTAATAATTTGGGATAAGTAACCATGGTAAATCGTTGTGCCATTGAACCTGAAGATAAGATACTAAGAGATATTACAAATTGTAATTTGCCTTTTGATGGTAAAGTGGTAGTTTTCAGAGGATATTTTCGACAAGTTCTTCCAGTCGTACAAGAAGGAAAAAAAGACAATGAGAGCTACATTAGTATTCTCTGATCTATGGTCTTTGTATTTACATCTACCATTAGTTGAGAATATGAGGGCGAAGTTAGATCCCAAATTTTGCGATTACTTGCTTTGAATTGAAAATGGAACAGAGCAAGAACATACTTGTAAGTGTATTAAGCTTCCAAACAATATAATTTTGTCATTTGAGGATAAAATTATATCTTTAAAAAATCTAATGCATCATGTTTTTCCAAACATATAATCGTATGCTGATAATTTACATTTCATGGTAAATCAAGTTATTCTTACGCCTACAAATGAATGTGTTGATCATATTAACAAAATTTTGCTTGAAGATATTCCTGGTGAATTTTACACATACTATAATTTTGATGAATTAATTGACAAATTAGAACAAATCATACAGGAAGATTTCTTGCATAGTTTGACTTCAAATGATATTCCACCACATGAATTGAAGCTTAAAGTAAACTACCCTATGATGTTATTACGAAATATCAATCATTGTGAAGGGTTATGCAATAGGACACGTCTTACTTGTCGAAAATTTGAGATGAAAGTAATTCTTGCTGAAATCACTACTGACGAATATTATGAAAAACACGTTTTCTTACCAATAATCTCTTTTATACCTCTTAAAAGTGATCGAAACTTAACTCCATTTAAAAGAACTCAATTTCCAATTACATTATGCTTTCCAATAACGATAAACAAAGCACATGGTCAAACATTTGATTTCGTTTGTTTATATCTTCCAGAATCAGTTTTATGTCATGGTCAGCTTTATATAGCATTATCAAGAGTAAAGACAAGCACATTTATAAAAATTTTACTTAAAGCATCAAATACTGGCATTTTACACAATACATGTACTAAGAACGTTGTGTACAAGGAAATTCGTTCATTCATACATCCGTAGAACTATAATCTTCATGGGTATTTTTGATATTTAACATCTTCTGAGATCAAATTGAATCTACTTCTTCGGTGATATATACTCTGACAAAGGTTTTTACTCTTTCTTGATCAATCTAGATCTACTTTCATTCGTGATTTTTAACTTTAGCTAAATAGACGCATATTAAATATTATGTTCAAATAAATTTCTCACTTATTAGAAAATATATCATGTCTTAACTTGCAGAATTAATGAAAGGAATGGATTTCTGTTAAAGAATTTAAATTATTATATAGTTCTGTCATTATTTATTTATTTTGGTGATGGCTCACAGAGAGAATGGAAAAGTTTCTGAAGAGATGTTTTTATCACTCGGTTCATTATAATTATGAGGAACATTTTTTGGAGCTAAACTGCAAATTCTTAAAACGAAAGGTAATGTAATGTCTATAGTTTCCTTCCATTGGATTTTTAAAATAGTGTATATGAACATATAAGACTTTTGATAATCACGAAAATTAAACATTTTATTAGCATTTCACATATCTAGCATCGTGGTGAACACGATTATTTGATGGATGTTTTGTAGAGGTTTGACGTTAATTGTTTATATGACATCATGTGTATAGAACATTAATCGCACAATTACAAGGATAAGTATGGTGATATCGAATATTCTATTTCATTATTTGCAATAGTAATCTTGTCTTTATTTTGGAATGAGATGAGTGATGTAACGATGTAATATACTAAATGATCTTGTTGTCTGTTAGTGGTTAGTTTGATTTCATTATTACATTTAGTTTTCATACTGAATAGTTATGATAAAATAGCATTGGCAACATGTAAATTACCAATGTACTGTTACATAGTGCTTGCATGCACATTTTGTACCAAACCATAGCACATTGTTTGTGGCATTGGAAGTTCTATCAAATTCACACGAACAATTATTTTTATAAATTATTTTATCCAACATTCTTATTGTTTATGCTAATGCTCGGTTGTTGGTATTAAATTATTGTGATGTTCACAGAACGAATCATCTGTGCAGATGTTGACTATAATGATCTTTATAATTGTCTAATTTGATGATCTGTTCACTTTTTTTTTTACACTCTATTCAATAAGTTCATGGTGCTAAAGATAAAGGCCTCAGGTTCAAAGGACCAGTTAGAATACCAACTAAGGCTTTTCACATCACTACTAGGAAGTCACTTTTTGGTAAAACGAGTAGTAAGGGAAGAATTAAACAACGATTTAGCCTTATGGGAGGATTAGTACCTCAACATCACACTCAATTTCGAAGATTTCTAATTTTTTGTTTCAATCACCTATGAATAATTGTTTAGCAATTTTGTTTAGTGACCGATGAAATTTTGTTTTGTTTCAACAGAGATTTAGTTGATTGTCTTTATAGCAAGTTCTTTTTTGCTACTTTTCCACATCTCTATCATATTATTGTAATTACTTTTAACATGTTTTGGATACTTAACTAGACGGTAATGGGTAGAGTTAATAAAGAAAAAGAATTTGAGACCTTTTTATTGTACCATAAGAACTATTCAATATTGCGTTCCAATCACTTCCTTTATGTTCTCCATTTCCAATCTAATGGTGCCTTATTTATTCATTGCAGTTCAAGGGTTTATCCAATTGTCATTGATGATCATCCCTCCAAACTTAATCAGTTTGCATTGGGGCTTACTGATGGTGGAGTTCACGTGCTAGAGCCCCTGAAAATAAAAGGGAAGTGGAGTATGGCGCCTCCACAAGAAAATGGTGCGGGGCCTAGCACCAGCCTCATTGCATCTGTACTGGACCAATCCTCAAAGTAGTATAATGAACATGTATTATGTGGCTTAGCTTGCAAGATTCAACAATCTGATAGGCCGAGGGAATGGTTAAAATGTTAATAGACATAACATGGATGGAAATAGTTCCAAATATGTAAGATGAACTCAGATTCTTGGAACTTTATATTCTTTTTTCTTGAACCAAATAATGTATCTAAATGAACATTTATATGTTATCCAGTTCTACTGGCATATTATGTTTGTATGTAAAATTGTATTTTGATGAATTTTTAGGATTTTTTTTACACTACTGAGTGCTTATAAGTTTGCTTATTTTACTTGATGAGAAGAAAAAAGTAGCTTATAAACCCAAATCATTTACATAATAACAATAAATAAATTATAAAAAATATATATTATCTCCAAACTAATGATTTTTTGTTAAATTTGAAGTTTGCTCAATAAGATGCTATTCTGATTACCATAAAAACTTTAGCAATAAAAGTTGACAAAGTTTTATTCCAAAGTTAGTGATTGTGTCAAGGCAACATATCATTTTTTAGCTTTAAAATTGTGTCAACATATCATTCTAATGGAAAAACTTGTATATAATAATTGGGATACAAGATAAAAATAATTTTGCCATAAATTATTGTTAGCACATAAAAAAAGAAAAGAAAAAAAACTGAAGAATGTAAAGCAAAAAAAAAATAAAAAATTATGAAGACTCTACACTACGGAGCATATGTCTACGCACTGTGCGGCTTCACGGATGTCCGTGTCTCCGCATTGTGCGGAGTCAGTGCAGAGCAATGCTCTGCTTAATGCGGATCATATGTCTCCGCACTGTGCGGAGACACGGATATTGTGCAGAGATATGGGCGCTCTGTGTTTTCGCACCTACGATTTTTTTTTCTTGTTTTTTTGCCAAAAACTATAAATATAATTTCACTTATTAATAATTTAATTCAAAAATATTAGAAAATATTCAATTTCATACATACATGAAAATCAAAATTCCTTTCGGGTCAATCCCCGCCGTGGACGTTGCCCCCGAACCCCCACCAGGGGCACTGTCCCCTCGACCCCCGCGACCTGATCGGGCAGGTTGATCCCCGTCAAGGGCGTTGCCCTCGACCCCCACGACCTAAACAGGCAAGTCGATCACATTCGAGGTGTTGCCCCCAAATATTTGATGAAATGTTTCCTTCAACATTTGCATGACTTTTCAAAATAGAATCGTTTGTAAAGTTAGCGTGTTTAATATTATCAAATAATATTTTCGTTCTTTTTATTTTTCATTAATCTTTCTTCATTGTTCAATGTGTACTATAAATATTTTTGAAACGCTTAAAAATGATTAATATTGTCTTCATTAATTTCTTCCTTAAAACAAATTTTGGCTACCAAAATTTTTTTCATTTAAATCTTACTAGAATATTATCATTATTAAATTTTACTAATTATTATGTTAGATAAAAACTTGCCAACGTCTCACAATACCATTAATATTTGATACACTAACATTACCTTAAAAATACCAAAACCCGTACATTGTAGGGTGTACGACTAGTAACTTAGATAAGATTTGATTTTTATCTTTATTGTGTGCTTATAATATATTTGGTACATCGTAATAAATTAAAGAGATGTAAGTGGAATATATATGATTAGGGAGGATAGGATTAGTGCATATGATCAAGGTGGATTAGGGGGAGTTGTTTCAAAGGATAAGAATAATATTATTTATACATAATAGTGTACAGATTCATGATATTGTTGACCCCGTTTTCCTCAATGGCTAAGTCGACAATAGATGTCGGGTCTAGTCGCGTCACACAAGCAAATTTTAAAACTTTTTGACATGAGATCTAGATGGAGGAGGGTGTCGTTTATGGGCGTGGGAGATGCTTTTACGATACGAGACAAAAATATTCGAGCACCGACAATATGATCAAATATGATCTCATATAAGCAAACAATCATAAATAACTCAACTAAAACAAAAACAAAATAAGCTCAAGCAAATGATAAGGAATGGGCAACAAAGAAAGAGTTGTATTAGGTTCAAATGTTACAAGAATTGTTATTTATAATGGCCGAAGTGGTTGCTGTTTGATAGGAACAAAGTGACCTCATCTCCCAAGTTGAAGCATCACATTACTAAGTTTGCTACGCATTTAATACATTGACAACGGGTCAGCCACCATATACCTTAGGCTGACGATCCTGACATTCATCATTATAAACGTTACATTAATCGGTCATGTAGATTGCTTGTAGATCCTCTAAAAGACAGCAAATACTTCAGCCTGAAAGGAGCTTCTGATGGGGCGGAATCTTTAGAACAAAGAACGTTTCAGCATAAAGAATGCTTCGAAACAAAAAGTGCTTCGGCATAAAGAGTGTTTCAGAACAAAAGAGTGCTTAGACATAAAGAGCGCTTCGGAACAAAAGAGCATCGGTTTCTTCTTTAACTTCTTCATTTTGACCAATTGGTCCTTTGTTGATTTTGTCAAGTCTGATTCAATCTCCACGGGGACTATGACGTGGTCTTCAATTGTAACCTTAGTAGTTAGGCGTAACAATGGTCTCCTAAGTCTATGCATGATTATTTATGTAATGCATCAACTTCTTTTATGAAAACAATTTTTTTGTTGAGGTGGTTATTTTACAACGCAACAATAATATAAATATTTGTTGTAAAATAATGAGATAATTATTGATGATTATTTAGTAAAATCATGATACATGGATAAGTCTTATCTAGTTCAGAAAGTGTATTTCATTCCAACTGTAACTCTTCTTTTAGACCCTATAAATACTGGTCTTGATTCTCAATAAAATACACAGAAAAGTCTATTGACTTTTATTCTCTCTTTTATAACACGTTATCAGCACGATTTCTTTCCAAAAGGTAGTAATATTTTTATGTGCAAGAATTTATCCTCATTCATCAGTACAGGCATTTTTTTACGCCTCCATTGGTAAGATATGATTTTTTTATGCATGTATACATTTATATACGTAGGGTTAAATTAATCATCTCTGTATGCATAAAGTCATCAAGCTTTTTTTTATTTTGCATTAATCAATCAGAATCAGTGAGCTTTGATCCTTGAGAACTATAGAAGCAATCATTATGCAGTTTAAACCAAATCTACAGTAACATGATGATTATTTTTTAATAATTAGAATTTGAAAGTAGAATTATTATGAATTACTCAAAGTACTTATTGAAGTTGTGTTGTCTAAAATTGTGTACTTTGAAGTTTATGATTGTTTGAAAAATGTTGGGAGAGCGCTAGTTAAAGTCCTTTTATCCGAGGCATATGCTCAGACTTGACTACATCTAAAGTCTTACCGAAGTTATTCATGTCAAGGCTGAGGTAGTGTACCTCTATTATTTGCTGAAGCTATAATGCATTAATTCTAAAGAGGCATTTTTTTGAAACATTAGGAACACGAGACATCCTTAATTATTGCACTCAAATGATTTGTTGTTTTATATGTTTTCAAGAAATGACATCTGAAGTGGTTCAACTTTCCATACACGCAACCGTCACTGAATTTAATGAGCAATGATAATTGTTGCATGCGTGTTACATGGGAGACAGACGCAATAGTGCACGTGATGCCGACGCCCTGACCGTAGAAGATAAAGTGGTAGATGTGATGGATAGCTCAGATTGAATCTTAAATGAACAGTTGGATGCAGGGGCGGACCCACGAAGGGCCCAGCGGGGGCGGCCGCCCCCATTGAAAAAAAAAAAATTTATTTTTTTTTTACAGTTTTTTTAGCTTATTTTCTATCTCGAATGCAGCCAGGATCTGGTGAAACTCATGTTTTGTATGTAATCTTTTTCTCTTTAATCTTGTTACATATTCTTCAATTTCATAGAGTTGGATGGTTAAATTTCCTTCCCACTCGAATACAGCTTGCCGAAGGCTTGGAGATGATTTGACAATTGAAATCCACGATTCGAAAGGAAAGTATTTTGGCTACGTAGTAGTTCAGTGGCTAATATTGCTGAAAAATTGGTATGTTATGTAAATCTCATTTTGATCACCTGTGATTGCAAAAAATGTTGCATGGTCAGAGTGAATATATTTGTGGGTTTGATGCAGGGTGAAAGGCTTCGTTCATGGCCTATATAATATGAACTAGTTGGGAAAATGCAACTAAATCTAAACTATTCAACAACTTCCAAAAAAAAATTTCGGGGGCAGCGAACCCCCGTAGGCCCCCACCCCTTCAACTTTAGACCCATCTACTTTAGCGAGCTGGCTCCACTACTAATCTCGCCCCCACTCAAAAATTAATCTAGGTCCGCCCCTGGTTGGATGGTTAGGATCGTGATTCAATAGCTGAGGTTGATGACCTCCGCCTATAAAAGGCATAGTTGGTGGATGTATCAACCTCAACTTCCCTCTCTCAAGGGGCCTCTTCCACTGTGTAATATTGATAATCAGCCATTTGGCTTTGGACATCCTCTCGCCATTGTAGTAATTCCCTTGTAGAGGGTCGTGGAAAAAAGTATTCCATTGAGCTTCGTATGGAAGGACCGATTATCCTCCATGGTTCTCCATATTCCTAAATAGCTCGTGGATGGCAATATTATGTTTGGTAATATCTCTCATGTTTGCAGCCATGGTAATATCTCTTATGTTCTGCATATCTCTCATGTTTGCAACTATTCTAGACCCACCTTTTGATCTGTCTCGCTGAAGTTGCTGATGAAATTGATGGCGAGTTGTTGGAGCAACATGTGAGGGTTCCCTTTTTCAGGGTGTTCCCTAGCTCTCTAAGGCGCTGACTTCATTGTCAAACTCATGATGACACCTTCCTTCCAAAAGCAACTTGGCTTTTTTATTGTGTAAATGATATTCCTTTTTCGAGGAATATATTGGAATCCAACAAGTGATTCTTCTTGGATTATGTGGTGGTTTTTTCTTCAAGAACAATCCATTTTCTTCAAAGGTAAGTAACTCCCAAGATATATCTTTTTACTAGCTTTTTCCATGGGTTTTTCATAGTTGAATGTACGAAATTCTCACAAACCGTGGCAATCTATTGACCCCGTTTTCCGCAATGGCTACGTGAACAATAGAATCGGGTCCACTCACATCAACGAGAGAAAATTTCAGCACGTTTTGACCAGATATCCAGACGGAGAAGGGTGGCATTTATGGACGTAAGCGATGTTTTTATGACACGAAAGAAAAATGTTCGGACACCGACAATACAATCAAAGATGATCGCATATAAGCAAACAATCGTAAACAACTCAAACAAAACAAAAACAAACTAAACTCAAACATATAATAGGGAATAAGCAAAAGAGAAAATCGAATGTATTTTCAAGTATTTAGAGTTGCATTAGATTCAATTACTACAAGAGTTGTTATTTATAGAGTTCTGACCGAAGTGGTTGTCTTTGGATAGGAACCACGTTACCTTATCGCCCAGGCCGAAGCCTCACATCACTCAATCTACTACACATTTAATACATTAACAACATGTCGCTACCTTATACCCTAAGCTGACAATTTTGACATTCATCGTTATAAACGTTATATCAATCATTCTTGGAGATTGCTTGCAGATTCTCTAAAAGACAGCAAATGCTTTAGCATAAAAAGAGCTTTTGATGGGATGGGAGCTTCGGAACAAAGAATGCTTTGACATAAAGAGCGCTTTGGAACAAAAGAGTGATTCTTCATAAAGAGCACTTCGAGACAAAATAGCATCAGCTTATTTTTTGACTTCTTCATTTTGATCGATTGAGTATTTGTTGACTGTCAGATTTGACTCAATCTCCATGCGGATTATGATGTGGTCTTCAATTGGAGTCTCAGTGGCGAGACGTAACACATGATACTATATTAAAATTTAAGTGATTTGTTTCTCTCCTTTCTCTCTCTCTTTTAAAAACCTTTTTTTTTTCTTTTTCTCTGTACATTAGTTTGTAAATAATTAAGTAAAGTAGCATTACCTTGTTTCAATACAACATTTGGTGATATACCATATTTGAACATCATATAACTAATGAAAATGATAATATTTTTTATAAGAATTTTAACTTTTAATTCTTGTATGTAATTATTTTACTCATAAGTAGAAGTTTTACTTAAGTGATTTTTTTTACATATAAGTAATTTCTTTTAACTTAAATGTGAATTTTTTTACTTATAATCATTATAAAACTTTTTAATTGATAAGTGATTTTTAATAAGTAATTTTTTGTCGTATTATATGCAAAGTTTTTTACTTATAGAAGTGAATTTTTTTTTTTTTATTATTACTATTTTTCACTTAGAAGCATTCTCTTTATATGAAATTGAATCGAGTAGTATTTTCTTACTTATGCAATTTTTACATAAAAGTGAATGTTTATCCTATAAGTAATTTGTCCAAGAATCCCAACGACCGACAATTGGCCATTTGTCTAGCAAATCGTGTGAGTCGCACTCGCACGCCACTTATGCCTAGCTTAAAGTTTTCCAGCACTTGCTACAACAATATGTACTTGTACATATTGTAGATCGGACCATACCAACTTAACTCGACCAAAAAGAGAGCGAAGGGTTTGTTTTCAACACGTAGTCCGAGTTAAGAAGCTTAGATGGATAAACCTTGTCTATTTATGCAATAAACTCACCAACCCGTCACGTAATTGGACATTGACCAACCAACAAATCAATAATTAGTCAATCATATTGGTAATCAACTAGTCAATTAACCTAAATTACACTGTCTAATCATTAGAATAATATTTTGTTCCTCATTATGGAAGTAGGCAAGTAGCCCCAACCAACTATGCTTCATAAAACCCCAGAAACATTTTTTTTTTTTTTTTTTGTAACTGGAAGCTAAACCGAGCATTTGGTTTGGCACGAAAACTAGGTTTTTATGTTTTTTTCAATGTCTTGTTTATAAGATAATTATTTAACACAATTCTTTAGGACGGGACGGCCATTACTTATATATATCTTCGCAATTCGTATTTTGGGTTGGCGGAATATCTCTGAGAACGTGAGAAAGAGTAAAAAAAAAATTAATTCTCTAACATTCTTCAAGGCAATTATTGACACTTTCCTTGAGACGTTATTTGTTTCCACTAATGCAGTGAAGCACTCGGGAATTATAAAGTACACGCAAGTGTTTGTGGAAAGAAAATATGCAAATGAAAAAGTATAATACGTAGAAAAAAATAAACACTATATTGGCTCAATATCAAAAGCAGGGGCGGGCCAGCATCTGCTACAGCCCGTCTTTTTTTATATAGCTCGTGTCCAATTTTTTTCTGGATCCGCCACAAATCAAAAGTATATGTCAAGTGGACATGAAATATATGTATGTATTTTTGCATGACCATTCATGTAAAGTTGTAACTTTTATCTGGATCTTTGGGTATAAACATGAACATTTTCACATGTTTTTAAAATCACAAAAAATCATTCAAACGATAAAAAATACGTCAAGCGACATGTGCCACAAGTACTTATAGGGTCTCAAGCGATCTCTGTTGCATGCACGCTCGAGGTTCTTCCCTAGTTGGCACATGCACACACCACATAGAGCATGCAAGCGCTAGCCAATTGTCTAGACTCTTTTTCACTATTTTAGCCCCTATTTGGTACACATTAAAATTTTCACTCTCGTTTTTTTACTCATTTTCAATCACACGTTCTCCAATAAAATAATATTTTTTTCATCACATCAATAATTTTTCCTTCTTTTTCAACCATACATTCTCTATCAATCTTCTATTCCAGAATACAGTTTTTCAAAATAATGTGGCTCAAACACACCCAGTCGTTTTCGCGTATTTTTGTCCTTCTTTGTCATAATTTGCTATAATATATCCAATTTTACCTAATTTCCATGCCATCTCACAGAAGATCAATATAACCAATCAACATCTAATTTTGAAAATTGTTTCAACTTTTTGGATTTTATCTGAGATTTGAAATTGTGCATAAACAAGATTAGTCTTAAAAAAAAAAAATAGTATTAAAAAATATGAACATCCCTAATTCAAAAATGAATATAATTTTTTTTTTTTATTTCATGCTGCTTTACGAAGATGATCGTGCACGTCCCTCCCTTCCCACTTCGTAGTATTAAGAAATCTTTAAAGAACCAAGTCCTTGTTTGTTTTGAATTTTTCAATATAACTTTTTTTCAAATTTATTTTTAACAACATATTTTTTTCAATAAAATAATTTTACACGTGAAACCATGACTTTTCCTAATTTAACAATAAATCATCCAAAATAATCATTTTCACAAAATCACTTCTCAAAAAAATAAAAATCAAACAAGGGTTAAGAATATATTTCTTAGTCTTAGTTCTTACCTTCTTACTCGATGCATGCACGCCATTTCAGGTGCGAGAGTTGGGAAATATGTGGACAAAACTCAATTAGGCCCTCGTCATAATATATTGAACAATTGTTTTTGGGTGTACATCATGATTGACAGTTTCTTTGACACTGTGTGAATTGACACACAATTTTGCTATTGATTTCAACAATATTTAAACACAATCAATAGTCTCGATTTTGACACCTCACACAATATCAACAAAAATATAGGAAATGAATGTAGCATAATTCTATATTGAATTCCCATTTATTTAGCCCGTTAGAACTTGGAAGAATGATGTACAACTTATTTTTATGGGGTTTAGAGACCCGTGGTTATTCAATCGGGCACTAGTGGCTAAGCAAGCTTGACAATCAACAAGGGCGTGAGGGACGATCAAACCATGCATTGGGGCAACCTTAGATGACATAATGTAGAACATAAAAAATGATTGTTGTACATCATCATTTACATTTTTTTTTTTTTTTTATATATTGATGAGGTGACGATAAATTAAATTAAAACGATCAAAATCTCGTCATCACTTGAATGGTTGTTCTTATGTAATGTGGGTTAATGATAAAAAGAAATTGAGAAATTTTTTTTTTTTTAGTTAATAAAATTTTGACTCAATTAAATCACGTCAAGTCATCTATTCGTAAACAAACTCGTAAGTTGATATGTGAATGTAGTACAACCGATGTTGAACCTATTCCTTCATTCGACAAAGAAGGAACTCGAGCACATTGGTAGCTTACTCTGGGTCATCTAGGACAAATGTAACGGTGTGCCTTTTGTGGGGGTGAAAGGAAGACAACATTTTTCTTTTTCCTTTCTCTTTCTTCTTTTTTATTAATTTATTAATTTTTATTTTTTGAAAATTCAATCAAGTATAATAAAATGCCAATTTTTCCCTTTTAAATTTTTTGACTTTCAAGTCAAATGGATTGAATAAAATGGATATTTTTGAGAGGTGGAGGACCTTTGTAGTAATTTACCCAAATTAAAAAATATACGTTCTATTATAAAATTAATTCGGTGCTATTTGCGTCAAATTTCCATTTTCGTTGAAACCAATGGTTTATGCACTAAAGATCCAATAAATCTTGAATTATGAAGAAATTGAAAAATGGGAAAAATTCACAACTCATGCTTTATCTATTCCAAAATAAAAAATCAGGTCTCAAGGTTTAAAAGTGCAAAAATCAAGTTTTTCATGAATTAATTAATTATATTTTACAATTATTATATTAAATTAAATATTTAACTGTAATATAATATAATTAACCCACTCCACCCCACTGCTCTGACGACTTCTCCAGTGACTGTTCTCCGGCTGCGCTTAATTTCGACGACTATTCCAGTGACCGTTCTACCGCCACTTAATTCCGATGATTACTCCAATTCCGACAACTGTTAAGGTTACATTTATATGCAATTTGGTCACAGATATCTTATTAATTAGTTAAAAATTTAATTTTCAATCAAAACTTATCAAATTAATTGGTTACGAATTAATTCGAGGTCACAGATCAAAAAAAATTTATAGGTCACAATTGACATCATTGGTCACTGATAAAAAAATTATAGGTCACAATTTAAATAAATTATTTCATATTTGTTGGTCACATGTTATATTTTCAGTCACAGAGTAACGAATTTTAAAGTCACTGTTACCATATAAATGGTTACATACACCCAAACACTCATCTCCCAATCCCAGTGCACCATCAATACTTGGTCACAGGTCACAGATCGACCAACTAGATATTTCGTCCCATCCGCTGAACCCGTCCCTCAACCCAATACACAAACCATATTTGGTCACAAGTCACAGAACATATCCACCACACGAATTCCCACAGCCACAGACGTTGAACATCCACCATTCGCACCCAAACACCCATCCCCTCGATCCACCACCAATACTTGGTCACGGACCCACCAAATAGTTTGTCACATACACAACACCACCACAAACATTGGCACAACAATAATGGTCACAGGCTAACCAAATAGTTGGTCCACCACCACAACCACTGACACAACAATAACAAAAATTGGTCATGGACCCACCAAATAGTTTGTCACATACACAACACCACCACAAACATTGGCACAACAATAATGGTCACAGGCTAACCAAATAGTTGGTCCACCACCACAACCACTGACACAACAATAACAAAAACGATGACGACCACCATCACACGGACTGCCACCACTAATCCACCACCGGGACGACCACCACCACCACAGATTTACAACACCGACCACCACACACACACTGGAAAAAAAACCTATTAAAAATTAACAACAACCCTCAACTCCGAACACCCACACACCCACCCAATTGCTTCACCACGAATTAGCAAGCTTTCGGATCCTGTAGAGACACAGATCCACAATTTCCTTGCCAATGGTGAAGTGTCATCTGGCAAAGTTATTGGCAGCATCCTCCTACCCGCTGATGAGCTGTTCCGGGTGGAGAAGTTGGCGATAAGCTCCAGTGCGAACCTCATCGATCACAGTAGGCTCCAGATCTACAAACACAGCCCTCATGAGGTGTTTTTCTAGCACCAGTTTCACTGAAGAAGGTGTCGCGACGCTGCTGTGACGTTGGCAGCAGCGTCGCGTGACAGGTTGAAGAAGTTCAAAGGATTCACAGTGAGTGGGTTGTTTAGGGAAGAAATGTAGGAGAAGCAAGTCGAGGTAATGAGTCACGGCGCAGACAATTTTGAGTAACTCGGCGGAGTTGGAGGCGAGTCCTTCTTCGGACTCGGGTGGCTCGGTGATTGATTCATGGATGATGGTGCTGATTATTAAGGAAGGTTAATGCAATGATGGAGGCGGCGGGTGGTCGAGTTGAAAGAAATGAAATGAATTAGCATAGGGTTTGGATATGTTTTATATTTAAAATAAATTTGATGAGAGTAGCTAGTAGGGTGGGGGAAAGAAGATAAACCCTACATCTTAAATTACAGACTAAGGCCCCGTTTGAGCCATATTTTTTCCTCACTAAAATGAAAAATATGACCGTTATCCATCACATCAACATTTAAATTCAAATTTTCTATCTCTTGTGTGGGCCCCAATAACGGCTATATTTTTCATTCTCATTTTCAAAAAAGTTGGCTCAAACAGGGGCTAAAAATTCTCAGGAATTCGCAAGGTAAAATCTCTACTTTTCTCAATTCCCACATCAAAAATTCACACGGAAAAACACAATTCTAATATACACAAATACATTCAAATCATTCGATGCTATTCCGAAGGTTATTCCTCTCTTTATCAAAATCCTGCTACCACCCTATTTTTCTTTCCTCAAAATTGATAAACCCTTTTGCAAGTTTAAACTCAAACCCAGGATTTATATCGAATTGTGAATCCGTGAAACTAAGGTTTCTGTCATGACTCAGCTAAGTGGGCTTTTATTATAAGTGGGCTAGCCCAAGCCCTTTACTTTTGGGTTGTATATATGGTTGTTGTGTTGGAAGAAGATTGGGGGTCGATGAATTGAACTGTGCTTCCTCCCCGTCTCCTTCTTGCTGCTCTTCCCCTCCTTCTCAGTCTTCTTCTTCTCTGTTTCCTGCTGCTCATTTCTCTGGTATTCTTCTCTTCCTCTTCTTTCCTGTTTCTCATGCTTTTTGTCATGCCTTCTTTCTCAGCTGGTCCATGTCTTCACTTTTATTTTTGTCATTTTAATTGTAATCCCTTACATTGTAATAGAAGGTATCAATCTATGAAATATTTCAGATTGTGTTCTTCAATTTGAGTTATTGCAGTTTATATTTGCTTGTTATTGGTTGAGTAAAACATAAGTTGAGCTCCAACCATTACAGTTTCCGAGGCCGATATCCGTGAATTCGCACAATGTGGTGTCGGAAAATGCCGCAAGTTCCACTATGGATGATCCTAGGAGGCCCCCAGTTGTCCCCATTCCACCCCCGGAAACTGCAGAACCGGTCGAGGTATTCCGGGCCCTGGAGGCCTCTTTGGGCTCGCAATTTAGCTTTCAGCCCATAGTCCCGAACCGTGGACCTTTGATTATTGTGATAAGTGGTCCCAGTGGTGTTGGCAAAGATGCTGTAATCAAAAGATTGAGAGAAGTTAGAGAAGATTTGCATTTTGTGATTACAGCGACTAGCCGAGCTAAAAGGCCTGGAGAAGTTGATGGAAAAAGATTACTTTTTTTTGAGTAAAGAGGAATTTTTATCTATGATCCAGAAAAACGAGCTCTTGGAGTATGCATTGGTGTACGGTGACTACAAGGGGATCCCAAAGCAGCAGATTAGGCAGTACATGGAGAAAGGGTGTGACACTGTGTTGAGAGTGGATATACAGGGAGCCATGACGTTGAGAAGGATCTTGAGAAAGAGTGCGATTTTCGTGTTTTTGGTGGCAGAGAGTGAGGAGGCAATGGTGAAGAGATTAATTGATGGGAAGACAGAAACGAAGGAGACTCTGCTAATGAGAGTGGCAACAGCTAGGGAAGAGGTGAGGCATTTGAATAAGTTTGATTATGTGGTTGTAAACAAGGAAGGTGCATTGGAGAGCTCGGTGAAGCTGGTGGAGTCCATTATTGATGCTGAGAAGGCTAAATTGCAGCAAAGGAGAGTGGTCATTTAGATAAGATCCCGTAAAAAAAATTAGGTTAGTATGGTCACCAGTTCGAGTCCCCATAGGCCATTGAGGTGAGTAATCAGCCGTAAACTTACATCCACGGTTATCAAAAAAAAATTAGGTTAGTATAGTGCATGTTGAAACTTATTGGAGTACCTTTGAAACTATCTTTCTTATGGTATATTGTCATCGGTTATGTTCTTAACAAATATGACTATTTGGGCCATTTCTCCACTGATTGATTCTTCAATGCGTTAATGAGTCTATTGGTGAATCTGTCATGTGAATCTTTGTTGGGTCTTTGTATTTGGGTGAGTCCATCTGTATCTTACATGTACTGAATTTTTTAATTAAAAGAGCAATATTTTTGCTAACTTCCTAGCAAAGAACAATCTTTTGCATTCAAAATTGTTGATTTTAATTGAATAGTTATCTGTTAATGTAACTAGAGAGTTGTTCTTTCTACCTTCTTTTTTGCTGGCATTGTAGGCATTTTTGTTATGCCAAGTTTACTATTACTCATACATTTTTATAATCTTTTGTCGGTAACTCTCTACAAGAGGAGGCTCCTGAATGTAATAAAAATGCATGACACAATGGACAAGCAAGTGTCCGTGCAATCTAACTGTCTCATTCGATATGCTTCGTCAATTTAGACCATTTTCAAGTATTATTAGCACTCGACTTTTTTCTGTAGCCAATAGCCTACCAAGCTGATACCACATAGTTGCAACCATGACTCTAAAGATGAACTAGGTGACCCTCGCAATTTTCGCTTGTCGATGGATATTATTGACATGTAGATAATAATTGTTCACTCAGTTGATAGATTCCACAGAGCAAGGCAAATATTATGCAGGATATACACAGGGCAAATCATCTTAGCTCTTGTTTGAGCCCCATCCTCTAAAAACTCATTTTTTCTCAATTTTTTCTTCAATCGACATTCTTCCAATAAAATAATTTTACACGTAAATCCTAAACGTTTCCCTACTTTTTAACCATATCTCCTAAAAAATGGGGCCCAAACAGAGCCTTAATCAAAATTAAAAATTCTTCTGGAGGCAATTTAAAAGACACAAGAAATGGACGCATTTTACACTATATTAGCAAACATAACCAAATCTAAGTGAGGGCATGCTTCTGATTCAGGCATGCTTTATTGTTTGAGGAATATTTATTATATGCCACATTGGATGTTGTGCATTTCAAAGTTAAAATATGTTCCATCTATGGCTCACAACTACTTGCCATTCTGTTCTTTTTGAACCAATGGACAACAGAATTGGGGGCTGGCCCGGCTGGCCCCCTCCCCTCCCCTCCCCTCCCCTCACCCAAACTCCCTTCTTCCATGAGATTTAAACTTGCATTGTGAGTTGATATAAACACGAGGACACCCTTTGATATAAACACTAGGATTTCTGAGTTCATTAATCTTGATGCTGCAGGTCTACATTGTGTCTTAAATTCACTTTTGCCATTTATTAAGTTGTACATGACTTGGATATTAAAGGATTAGAAGTCCACAAGGTGAATAGCGGAAATTAGAATGTTAAGATGCATGTGCGATCATACTAAAATGGATAAAATAAGAATTGAGAATTCGCCGAGAAGTGGAGGTGGCACGTTGATGGTAAATTAAGGAAAAGATGACTTAGGAGCTTAGGCATGTTTTAGGTTGACTAAAATGGGTTTCATTAAAGTGGTGTGATTTTGGTAGACCAAGATAGAAAAAGGGGAAGGAGAATAACAAAAATTAACTTGGTCTGTTAAGGATCTAGTTTTTTAAATCTTGAAGTAGAGCTGGCAAGAACAAAGTGGAGTGACGCAGAATGATTAATGTATCCGACAATAAATTTATTGAGAATAAGGCTTAGTTTGTTGATGTTATTGTTGTTGTTGTACGTGACTCAATCTTTATCTTCAGTTAAAACTTGACGCCATTGGTGTTGATGTTCAGGCTGTTGGCATTGTATTTTCACGCATACGCATTCTTTGTGAAAGTCTATAATTTTACATTTTGACACATTCTTCTTCTTTGGTCTCAAATGGGCTGTCAACGCCTAGTTAGTAGGTCCCTTGCAATGGCAGAAGAATTTTTCTAATGATTTTGTTCCATTAAGTGCATGTTTGGCCAATCCTAAAAAATTTGGATTTGGATATTCTTGTTCCCTACGGGCAAAGGTTTGGTAAGTTGGATTAGGCAATATTGTACATTATAACACTTTACACTAAAGTGTACTCTACGAATCAGTTCAAGTTGTAAAAATGATGGTGTATGTGATTCGTGAATTCAGAGTTCTTTATTCTATTAAAAAATGGGTAAATCTATTTGTACATGCGGGCCTCTACGTGGCCATTATGGCACACATTATGTAAAGGGTTATGTTGATTTCCATATACTACCGCAAAATGCAATTTTTCAGCTATGTATAAGAAGGAACTTAGAATCTTCACCGAACATGAATGTCATTTAGGCCATTCATGTGCTGGAAGGCTTCCCTTTCGACTTTATGTTGTTATTCTTTACATTTGCATATGTGAAAGATTTAGCCCCTGTTTAGGATCCATTATTAAAAAAAAAAAAAAAAGGAGTTTTAAATAGTATTTTTAGGAGAATGTATAATTATTAAGTAATAAAAAGTTTTGAATTTACGAGCAAAATATTTTATTGTATAAATATGTGGTTGAAAATATTTATGTATTAAAAAGGGCTTTAAAACGATGGGCACGCTTATACTTAAAACAAATGGCTTGTTTTGTAAGATTAACCGAGCCCCTTTTTTTGCTACATTTTGTTCCAATTAGTAAAAAATTTGCGACCGTTTTTTTTCAAACTGTTGGGCCCTATTATCACACATTTTGGTCAAAAATGTCAACTAGAAATCTGTGCAACGATCACAATTCTTATAAAAATAGGGGGAAAAAATGTAGAACAAACAGGGGCCGAATAAATGTATACTATTAAACTAAAAAAAAAAAAAAAACTTATCTTCTATCCATTAATACTTGGTCGTGTAGAATACTTGGTACTAAACACATAACGCGTTAATAGCACGGGGGTGGCCTTGCGTGCAATTTTTCAAAGTTTGAAATAATGAAGCATAAATCGTGCTCAATCACAATAATGACAGGTAATAAAATTAGATTTATTCTTAGGATTAAGGCTACATGGTACAATCATTTATTTATTTGAAAAACGTACAAGTCAACTTTCAATGACTTGCAATTCATAAATTATTTGGGACCCATTACTTTACATGGTAACGTCCAGATCATAATCCCTAGTTTATCTCTGCAAATATCAGTCTTTACCAACTAAAGCCTAACATACAAGCAAAAACTTCCCAAATGGAGAAAAAATTAAGGCAAGTTCCTTCGAAAACTACAAGTGGATGCATAATTAAAAATGTAACCTGATGATTCTTGACTTGAGTTATTTGTAAGACATTCTCAATGGCGGCTATTCCAACTAGACAATCATCGTTATGAGTAATTGTATGGAAGATGTATATCGATTTATTATCACATATTTCGTAAGATTCACAACTTATAATCACATTCTAAATATGCACAAAATATTGTCTTTTAAGTATGCTTTAGTAGATAAAATTATAACTTAAAATAGCACGTTGATTTCACTCTCCGTCTATTTGTGTCATCGCTTTGTTACTACATTGACAAAAATCTTGTATAGGACATGAAGATGGAAATAGCCTCAAAATTACAAGTAACATCTGTAACATTTCACTTTTGAAGGTAAATATTTATTTAGGTCAAGGTACCGTAGTATTCATTGCTCGATAAATTTATGGGACTATTCGCAATTAAACCATTGACATTCTATCGATCAATTTCTTGTAACTTTTCACCTTTAAACTATCGACTGTGTGTGCTTGTGTGTGTTGACACAATATGGGTGTAGGAATGTCAACGAGTCGAGCCGAGCCGAGCCGAGCCGGAAAAAAAAAGCCCGGGCTCAGCTCAAGCTTTTTTGGATCGAGCTTTTTTTGATCCGAGCCGAGCAAAGCCCGGCCAAAAAAATAAGGCTCGGCCCGAGCTTTAGACCCGAGCCTAAACGGGCCGAGCCGAGCCGGCTCGTGTTTTTTGAATTTTATTTTATTTTTTTCTTTTCTCCTTAAAAGCTGCCTGGAACCTTTAAAAAAAAAAATTTTTTTTTTTAATAAAATTGGCCGGCTCGCCCGGGCCACGGGCCGATGCCCCCAAAAATGGGGCTCGGTGTAACCGAGCCCGAGCGGGCCCGGCTCGGACTTTTTACGGGCCGAGCCCGAGCCCGAGCCGACGAGCTTTTTTGCCACCACTATATGGGTGTCGTATTCTTGTAGAGAAAGGGATAGAAAAACAAGAAAAGTGGCAAGGAATCATGCTATTTGCCTTTAACTCGACTCAAGAAGACTTCATGTTACCTAGTTCTACAAGGCAAAAATTGCCCCTCTTCTACATTAAAGGGCTCCCTGTTTCAAAATTATATTATTTCTGCGAGAGGTAAAATGTAAGGAATGGTCATTTTTGGGTCATTTGTTAGATTAATTCATTTTCATATGTTTATTTATAAATTAATCCCTTATAAACCCACATTTAGCAGTATATTTTTTCGGAGAACCACTGGCAAATTTTATTAAATAATTAAAATTCTTAGAAAAAATTCAATGATTATAAATTATTTTTCAGCAGGAAGTTGGTGTAGACTACGGAAGATTCGATGGTACACAACATTACCAACGGACAAAAAAAAAATATATATATATATATATATATATATATATATATTTTATATACTGCCTAATCATATTCAATGATATACGCTAAAAATAAAATTAGTTAACTATGCCAAAAGAGTACTTGAATTGATTGATAATTAAATAAAGCAAAGGATGTAAAAAGGGGCGGGTAAAGGAAGAATAGGTTTACATGCCCTTTTGTTATAAAGAAAAGAAACAGCCTTATGAATCTTTTGAGTGATCTATCAAGAACCCACTGGTGGGACTCACAGATAGCATTTTTGATAAGCTGGATCGGACTGAACAATCTTATCTAGCACCGTATACAAAGGATTCTAATGGGGTCAGGATCGTTCGGGGTCGGGTTGAGATGGGGTGGAGTGCGGGGTAACCTATTGGCCAAGTTAAAGGGGAGCGGCAGCCAGCAGCCTAATAAAAACAAGTTAAAGGCAAGCAAAATAACAAGAACTACAAAACTAACTTCCCACAGAAAATAAGGAAAAGAGTGCAAAGAGAAGCGACTTAACAGATTTCTTTCCTCATTTCCACAAATTAAACGTGTTCCCTAAGATCATTTTCCTCTCTGGTAATACGCCCACCTCATATATATATACCTGCCAATAATTGTCATCTTCAATCAAGAAATTAGCACACATCAAGAATTTCAGACAAAAGAACTCTTTTTTTTACTTGAGCCGAACTTTTTCATTCAATCTAGTTCAATTTGAAGCAAGATTTTGGCTTAAAAAATATCCTGAAGATCAAAATGGATCCCGGGGCTTCAAATATGGAATCCGAAGGCAGTGTCCATCTAGAGATTTCTGAGCTTAACGCAAGGCTAAGTGAAACAGGCAGTGTTAGTCCAGCCATTGAGCCCCAAACTTGCTCCGTTGAGACCCAAAATAGCAGCACGGCTGATTCTGTGTCTCAAACGAGGCCTGCAATTCGGGCACCAGAAAAGAAACTTACCCTTTTTGCGCTTCGTCTAGCAGTGCTTGAGAAAGCAGCCTCAGGAATTGGAACTCTGGGATTCATATGGGCTACTGTTGTTTTACTTGGTGGTTTTGCCATCACTTTGGACAAAACAGATTTTTGGTTCATAACTGTTATTCTTTTAATTGAGGGAACTCGAATATTTAGCAGGAGTCATGAGCTCGAATGGCAACATCAGGCCACATGGTCTATTACTGATGTTGGGATCAATAGTTTCCGTGCTATAAAATCGAGCTCAAGTTTGATACTTAGAAGAGTGAAGACGATTTTTAGGCCAGTTTTTAACTCCAGAAAGGCGAGCAATCGGAGCAGAAAGATTTCAGGGATGATGCGTCAAGCTAGCAGGCGAAATTGGGATCATAAGAAGATGCCAACTCGAACATGGACGAGTTCAGAGGTCCCTCTTCTTCCTTATGCAAAATGGGTATTCATTTCAAGAAACGTTAGTAAGGTTTTATATTGGCTCCAACTTGCATCAGCAACCGCCTGCGTGGTTCTCTCAATGATCAAGCTTATCCATCGAAACTATGGAGAAATTGAGAAAGGCGATACGGATAAGAGGAACAGGAAATCAGCTCTAATTATATTCTATTCCTTGGCCTTGGCTGAGGCATTGCTGTTTCTCACGGAGAAAGCCTATTGGGAGTGGAAAGTCAGCTTTCGGAGATTATTAGATGAGGTGAACACGGAGTGCAATTTGGGACAATCTGGCATGATTTCGATCAAAAGATTCTTCTATGATGCCTATTCAAAATGTGTCAATGGAAGCATTTTTGATGGTCTGAAAATGGACATGGTTTCATTTGCCATGGAATTGTTAGACTCTAATTCCCCCGATGAGCAGTTTATTGGAGCCAGAATCCTGAGAAAATTTGCTACAAGCAAGGTGTTTTCTGATGATACTCTCCAAAAGATTGGAATAAACTTATCGGTTATGGAAAGATTAGTCGAAATGTTGAATTGGAAAGACCCTCAAGAAGAAGAGATAAGGTATTCAGCTGCAGAAATCTTGTCAAAACTGGCTGAAAAAAGGCAAAACTCCGTACGGATTGCTGGCATACCAGGTGCTATGGAATCAATATCATGTCTTCTGCACGTCAGCAGGAGCCATGGTGGAGCAACTGATCAAATTTCCGAGAAGAGAATAATCTTTGACGATGAGAACTATGGTTCTTGGGCATTCAATCATTTGGGGCTTCTCATTTTGAAGAAACTCGCTCGTGACCACGATATATGTGGAAAAATTGGTAACACGAGGGGTCTCCTACCGAAGATTATTGATTTCATGCATGCTGAAGAGAGGGTGTTGACAGATCCATCAGCTGCACCCTCTCAAATTTTATCTGTTAAACGGTCTCTTCAGGTTCTCAAGATGTTAGCTGGCACAGCAGGCACCGCAGGAAAACAACTAAGAAAAGAGATTTCTGAGATTGTTTTCACAATTAGCTATATCAGGGATATACTAAGGTATGGGAAAAAGCATCCCCAGCTGCAAATATTGGCAATCGAAGTCTTGACTAGCCTTGCAATAGAAGAGGATGCAACAGAGAGGATTGGCAGCACAGGTGGAGTTCTTAAAGAATTGTTCAATATTTTCTTCAATGAGGAGATGCCTGAAAATCAGAGTCATGTAAGAGTTGCAGCCGGGGAAGCACTTTCTATGCTATTACTCGAAAGTAAGAATGATTGTCAGCGTATTCTGAAATTGAGGATGAATCAGAAGCTCGTTAAAGCTTTGGAATCTCCATTGCTTCGAATAAATGCAGCTAGAATTGTAAGAAACTTGTGCGTGTATAGTGGAGAAGATTGCTTTGAACAATTAAAGGAACTCACTGATGCAGGACCTGCAGTAAGTTTTCATATCAACACCCTGTTTTCAAAAGTTTTAACATCTAAAGTCCTCTTTACTTGGAACGAAAGAAGTAATATTTATAAGTTTTCCCTTTTTCAGGTCCTTCAAGCTATCATGAACGAAGAAAACAAATTGCTCGAAGTAATGGTTGGAGTTGCGGCATGCATTTTCAAATTTATGTCATCTCAAGAAGCCAGCAATATATTTAAGAGAGTTCGATTTCCAGAATCCGATCTGGCCTACAAACTTGTCCAAATTCTGAAGAATTATCAGTATCCCTCTATTAAAGTCCCAAACATAAGAAGACATGCTATAGAGTTAGCAATTTGGATGATGAAGGATGATGAGGGGAACGTCCTAACTTTCTCAAGAGTGGGAATGCAACATGAGCTGGAGTCCGTTTTGGACACCACGTCTGAGCTGGAGAGTTTTAATATCTTCTCCGGGACTGTTGGCCTATGCCGGCATAGCACGACCATCCAAACGCTAGTTGAAACAGCCAAGAAGCTGCTGGCAGAAAACTAAAACTATAGAAACACCAATTTGATCCAGGCAAGTGCAATATTCTCGAAGATACAGAATATTAAGAATTGAAGGCTATTTCTTTAATTTTTCTCAAAGATGGAAGCATAAAACTACCGGGAATTCTTCATTAACAGATACGTAATAATTTATCTGCACAAACCATGCAGGAAAAAAATTTCAGTTTTCCTTATCATTGATTTGTAACAATATTATTTTTATTGTATATATTATAGATTTATTTTCAGATTTGCTCATGTGTTATGCGTAAGCAGTAAAGCTATTATTTAAAACCATCAGTTCTGGAGGCCTGGTTCCTTCTTGGGATCGAGCGATTCATCCTTCCCGGAAGAAGCATACAACTCACCATTGTACTGCACTCTCAAAGTGCTTAGTTTTGGATTTGATTATTTATGTGATACCTCATTGATATTCACAGGACTTAATCGTCAAATGAAATTAGTGGAAATTTGATCCTCATTCAAGTGCACACATTGTTTTCTGAGAAGGGAAATGCAAATCAAGGTTTAGCCTGATCAACAACAAACTAAGTTTTATTCCTACCAACTTTGGAACTGGCTATGTGAAAAGCTCGACTGACAAAGTATAAAATTTGAGTTGTTGCAGTCCTAGTGTTGATGCGATATCAAAGGCTTGTCGTACCCAGTGTAAACGATTACTGAACTTTCCCAACTAAATCTATGCATCAACTGTACAATACCAAAAGAATCATATATATATATATATATATATATATATATATATATAGTTACAAGAAATGACAATAATTCCCCGGGAGAAGGCCCTTCTATCACCATTGGTAGAAGAACCGTATCGTCTTCCTAGTCAAATGGGAATAACCCAACTAACATCATATCTTAGTCTCATATCGAACTCGTATCCTTATCATCTTCATCCATGATACACAACATTCATCCATTCTGAAAGAAGTTGAGATCCCAACGACGAAAGAAACTGTCTACAATATTAGTCTTTTGGTTGAGGGAGGTTACTGCCAAATGAGACAATGGTTTCTCAACACAATGGGTGTCTTGTCTAAGTGTCATAGACCGCAGCTTTACTTAAGCCCCGTGACCTTATCGCAGCCGCAGTTTGCCCAACTTCGATCACACATTGTAAATATTTTATTTCAATTGTAAAATAGTTAGAAATTAGAAAAGTTTAGTATAATTCTATAGACTTTAAACGTCTACTCCCTCACTTGGGTTTTTGTTCCGAATGCTATTATAGGGAGCATTAGGCCTTGTTCTCTTTGTCATTTTCAAGCCGTTTTCTGTTTTTAATTTTTCAAAACAATGAAAACGCGTTCTCTATCTTATTTTTGAAAACGCGTTTTTGAAAATGGAAAAAAAATATAACTAAAAACAGAAAACGGATAAAACATCGTTTTGGAAAATATAACCACAAAACACCAAAAATTCACAAAACACGCGAAACAATCTCTCAACCCTCTCCCTCTCCCTCTCCCTCTCCCTATAATCCATCTTCTCTCACAAACCTACAACCAAAAAACGAAAACAGATCGTGGTGGAGGCTCGAAGGATTCTATACGGGATCTTCCAATCAAGGGCTGTTTGTTCTGGTTTAGCCGAATCGAAGGCTTCACGACGGGCAGTTTGAATCAAGGTTTCGCTACTTCAAATCAAGGTTTTGATTCTTTGCTTGTGATAATCTTTGGTTATTTGCTTGCTATTCCATATCATAGTTGTTGGATCCGATTTTCCCTCTGTGTTTTTATTTGTTTGGTGTGAAAATTGAGGTGGGTTGGATAATAGTTGGGGCGGTCAATTCGTAGGGGGAAGGGTAGCTGGTGGGGAAGGTTGAATTGATAGAACGGTTTCTGACCTTCGAGAGCAATTGCTGGGCATGGCTGTGATGTTGCTTGTGTCTTCCTATGTTGAGCTCGAATAAAACAAATGTCTCCCATTGGTCCAGTTTTTGAGCAACTATGTAGAGGAGGAATTACATGATAATGTAGAGTTATTCAATTAGAGCAATTCCTCTTGGTGGTTTTGTGGGTTTCCTGATAATGATCCTAAAGAGTGATATTCCCCGTTGATGATGAGAGTTTACTGAAAATGGACCAATTAGCCAAAGAGTGAAAATAGGACCATATTTATCTGCTAGTTTTTCCAGGGTTATATGTAATAGTTGGAGGACCTCTTAATAGATGGAAGTGGCCTATTATGGGCCAACGGCCAACCACCAGCAGCTTCAGGAGGTAACTTTCTCTGATTTATTCAGTCGCTACTGGTTCTAATTTTTGCTATGGAGTAGAAACATAGGCAAATTGTTGTTACACCAGCCAAGAAAGCTTCAGTTAGTGATGAATACATTACCATAGATTTGTTTTGAAAACAAAATTCAAACTAGAATGAAGATTATGCCATATAAGTTCCTTTTATAGGCGAGTGTGCCACCTATGTTCGATATAGAATTATGGATAAGATTATGATCCTATTACCTATGTTCTTACTCCTGCTGAAACAAATCTCATAGAGAACTCTTTTGTTCATCAACTAATATGCATGAGCATCTATATAAATAGAACAAGTGACTGAGATCTCAAATGTAACAAAATTAATGAGCAATCGAACAGTTCATAACTTGTAGCCAATGTAAATGGCATTAAGTTTTTGAACTTTCGAGATTGAACCCTAATATCATTTATATAAGCCTTATCGGAACTGATTATACCATGCTAAAGGACTTTGCTCCCTTCCATTCGTGCCTCACATCTAAAATGCTTAAATTATTATAAAAGGTAGTCACTATAACAGCTAAGTAACTACTAAGAAAGAGGTGATAAATCATAAAGGGATAGATTGATGATAGCCTCTCAAAAGCTTACCCTATCATCATCAGGGTCAATTCTGAGGGTCAATTTTGTCCCTCAATCTCATTTGTTACATGATCTTCTTAAAGGGGTGTCGTGTTGAAGATGAGGCTCTAGCCGCTATTGGGAAATATTGTTCTCGACTTGAAGAAATAAAGCGAGATTTCTTAGATTTGACCGACACTGGATTTGTTCAGTTGGCCATTGGTTGTGGGAGAACTTTGAAAGTTGGAAGTTTTTGTTTACTGCTGAAATTTTCATCTTTATACCAATGTTATAAATTGACAGACATGTTAATTATCGTTTATGATTTAGAAATATGCAATCCCCTGTCCCCCTTTGACATTTTGATGCCACTGTTTGTTATCTGAAACTATTGTCAATGTAATTTTACTGAGGTCTTTCTTTTCATTGTGGTTCCGAAATGCAATTTCTGCTTTTATTAACTGATTATTTTTATTCGAGATTAAGCAATATATGGTTTTTTTTTTACAAGGGATTGGGTATGCTTGTCAGTTTCAATGAAGTATCGCCACTGGATTTGTTCGTTTCAAGGCTATGGGGCATGCTTCTAACATGGACCCATACGTTGTCATCTCAATGATTGCAGAGACGACAATCCTCGAGAAGCAGTGACCCGTTGGAAGTCGGACATCATAAAGAGAGAATTGTATTACAAAACAACTCTTTCATCTATTTTCTCTAGGGCAAATTATCTTGCTATCATTCACTATTCTCCATTGCTATTTGCGTTTGTATTGCAGTCTGCAAGATTTGAGTTCATTGCTCCTTTGAATTCTACCTGTTTAATTACATATTAACAACAATATGAAAGGTTGGCTTTCAATGTTTGCAACTGAAATAATATCTAGTTCCTAGTTGGCTTTCACTAGTAGTTTTGTCAACAATGTAGAATTTTTTTGAAAATATCGTTTGAACGCATCTACGTCAACAATTATCAATGAAAATATCGTCGATAATGTAATTATTAAATTGCTACACACATGTGGAATGACTACTCAAGACGTCGTACATGACTCCGTGGATTTATTTTATATTTTGTTCAGTATTTGCTTATTTTATCATGACACGTAAACTTCTAATTGTATCGATTGAACTGTTTTGTCAAATGTAATTTAGGTTGATTTTTTAATATCTAAAAAAAACATTTCAAGTTTCACCAAGTACAAATTTATATGTTATTTAATATTATATTAACATTAAACCATTAAAATTTATTCAATAATCAGATTTTTTGAATAAAATACTATTAAAAAAAATTCTCAAAATTTTAAAGTAAACATGTTTTCCATTTTATGTTTTCAAAAACAGTTTTTCAAAATGGCAAAAAGAACGTATTTTCAGAAATTTCAAAACAGACACTCAAAACACAAAACACAAAATGAATTCAAAACTCAAAACACAAAAATGAAACATAAAGAGAACAACCCCTTAGTCTTTCAAACATTTTCAAGTTTTCTAGTGTTCACCCCCTACACTAGCCATTGTAATTTCTTATTTTCGTCTATTGTAATGTTCAACTTTCAAGCAATCAATGATCAAATTAATTTCAATGCATTTCAATTTTATGTTGTAAGCTTTCTTTAAATTGTGATCAAATTTACTTTCGTTCCGAAATGACAGAGAGAAGACGGAAGATAGTCTAGCGGAGCAGACTACTGTTGCACGGTATCCCTTTCTATGCTAAGAAGAAAGGTAACCCCTGAAAGTTGGTATCAAAGTTGCGGCTCAAGACCCTTGATAAGAAAGCTAAGGATCCAGATCCAATTTCCTCGAACACCACAGAAGTGGTAGATGTTCAAAAGAAGAATACAAAACAGCGAGTGGATGCGTTTGAGGTAACAAATACTAGGTTGTGTTTTGCCATTTAGGGTCTCAAAGAAAGGGTCGAGGTGGCAGAAACAGAGATTTGGGAATTACGCATCCAGCTAGATGAAAGCTTGAAGGCTTGCGCAGCTATGACTGAAGTTGTTGCTATCATATATGATCTACAGGATGAGATGTGAGAGTTGAGAGCTCAGTTACTAGTGTTTCAACGCGCAATTTAGCAATGGGCAAGCCACCGCACAAGAGCCTATTCATGAGCTCAAAATTCCAGAATCGTGTACCTACAGAGGGGCACGCGATACTAAAGAAGTTGAGAACTTCTTGTTCGATATGGAACAATACTTTCTTGCGGCTTCGATCAATGACGAAGCGAGAAATATCACAACAGCTACCATGTATCTTGGTAGGGATGCAAAACTATGGTGGCGGACGAAGTATGCTGATATTTAGGCCGACAGGGTCCGAATAGATTCTTAGGATTTTCTCAAGGAAGCAATCAGATCTCAGTTTTTCCTAGAGAATGTGGAATATGAGGCACGTCAGGCCTTACGAGAACTGAAACACACAAGCTCTATCAAGGAGTACGTGAAAGCCTTTTCAGGGCATATGTTGAATATTCAAGATATGTCGAAAAAGGATAAGTTATTCACCTTCATGGAAGAGTTGAAACTGTGGACACACACGGAGCTTGAGAGGCATAAGGTTACCAATTTGAGCACGGTTATGGGAGCCGCTGAATGTGTGAATGACTATCAGTCGGAATCTAGAAAAGATCGACTTTCAAGGAATAGTCAATCTATTGGAGGTGGGAACATACGTCACAGACCCAGCTCAAACTCTAATGGGAGAGAGTGTTACTCTCAGAACAAGGGAGGAACCTATCAAAACAACCATCAAGGAAACTATCACGACAACACTAGTAATAACTGGAATAAAGGAAAAGCAACGGGGGACAGATCAGATGTCACTCCTAAATTGATGTGCTTTTTATGTGAAGGACCACATCGGGTGGCGGAGTGTCCTCAGAAACAGATGGTTAATGCATATTATCAACTAGCAGGTAACGAAATAAGTTCGAAGCATGATGCCCCCACAAGCTAGCTATTATAGCGAGACCGACTCCGAAGAGGATGAGGATATAGTGGTACATTCTCCCATCGGTGCAATATGATATCACTCCGAGCTACTAAAAGGGACAATGTTCCCTCGAAAGAGCCAAAGACGGAGGAATTGAAGGCTCGCATTTGTAGGGCGAAAGGCCTAATGTACATTGATGTGAAGATCAATGGAAAGTTGATCAGGACTATGGTGGATACTGGCGGTACCCACAACTACCTAGCAAGTACCGAAGTAGAGAGTCTCAGACTTGTTCTAAAGAAAGGTAGTGGAAACGTTAAGGCAATTAATCAACTCTGTTGTTCAACCAATAGCTGGAATAATAAAATCTGAGGCGATCAAAGAAGGTCCTTTTGAAGGAAGGACAAATCTATCGGTTGTTCAAATAGATGATTTCAAGCTCATTCTGGGATTGGAATTTCTTCGTGATACTAGGGCAACACTGTTGTCGTATGTCGATTCATTGATGATGATGGATAGTAAACCGTGCGTCATCACTACTCAATGTGGAAAGATGGGCAAGAAGAGTATCTTAGCCATGCAATTTAACAAGGGTTTCAAGATGAATGAACCATCATTTTTGTGCACTCTTCGACTAGAGGAGATCAAAGAGACGATTGGTCATATTCCAAAACATGTCAGAAGGCTTGATAATAGAACATTTGTTACATTTTTCACCCATTAATATTTGTATTTCTATGATTATTTGACGCTTAAATGCACTAAGTACTTCTATATCTTGGTTTAGGTTGCAAATGGGTGAAAACAGTGAAAAATGGAAGAAAGTGAAAGTTCAGAGACTGAAGAGCAAATACTCTAAACTTGTTTCCAACCTTGTGATAAAGATTTAAAAGTGTTAGAGGTCAATTGGATGAAAAAATGAGTCAAATGGATGAAATATGGCCAAAACATTATCAAATATCAACTTTCAAGCTGAAAAGGTTGCATCGGTTTTCAACCTCATATTGATACCAGTTTTTTGGCATGAAAAATAATCGAATTGGAAGATGGTATCTAAAGTAAAGTTGTAGGCCCTTGAATTAGATTTTCAACGTATCTTGAATTATCTCAATCAGACGTTGATATTGAAAGTTATGACAAAAATACTGAAAGTTGTCCAGCTATATACTAGGCGCCCGTCCAGACGCTCGCCCGACCCTAAATTTCAAATACAGAAAGCAAATGTTTTGCCTGGGCGGCGTTCCCATTTTCTACTAGGCGCCCGCCCAGGCTAAATCGAGAAAAAATTCAAGTTTTCTTCTACGACTTAAACACTTATGGTAACTTATTGTAGTACAATTTCTCAACCCTAAAAAATCCCAGAACGTACCAGAACGCCAATTCTTCACTATTCATCATTCTTCCATTGATTTTGGCTCAATAAATCCATAAAGAACTAAACCCTTGGTGAATTTAGGAAGGAACTCTTTCGAAATTAGTGATTTCACATCATTATTCACGTATTTTGGTATTCTCTTGTTGAACAACTCTAGAATTTATAGTTTCTTTCCATGAATTTATAATGAGATTGATTTAACTTTTATTAAATTAATCATAGATTCAGTCACGTTTTTTCTATCAACGAATTGAAATATTTGTTGAATTATAATCTCATGAATGTTATTAGTGGATCATTTATTACTTTATGCTAGATGTATAAAGCCGCTCTTCTGATCTTATTCCAATACAAGTATGCGTAATTTTGTTATATGAAAACTAGATTCTAGAGTTACAATTGAAATTAAATTGTTTTAATGGTTCATTCTTCTCATCTTGAATTAATTTTGAGATTGACTTAGTATTTATTATATTGGTCATATAATTAGTCGTGTTCTTTATGGATTTATTAAAATAATTACCTAGGTTTTAATTTTAATTGTTTAAGTTTAATGGTGTGATTCTCTACTACTTCATGCTTTAGTATATAGTCGATTTTGAATCTGATTTCGATAAACCAAGTGTGAACATTGCAATAGGAAGATTGACCATTAGGATCACATTAGAATTAAGCTGGGTTTAAACGATATATCTTCCAATTAGAGTGTCGGGATGAAAGTCTCTAAGTGTGTTATAAAACTGGAATGATTGATGTGATTGATCCGATCTGATTGAGGGAATTCCGACGCTTCACTGCCTCAAATTATTGATTTTAATTTCACATTTCAAACATTGAATTTCACTACACATTGAAAAGAGTAATTCTTCCCTTTTGATCATTTGAGCATTTTCCATCTCTCTGTGAATACGACATCCCAAAACGCACTACAACTACCGCATTATTCTTTGGGCGTAATCAAATTTTGACACCGTTGCCGGGTAGACGGTACAAAATACGCAAGGATCAACTGGAAATGGTGACATCGTTCATTTACTTTCGTTTTTAGTTAAACTAAGAAGCAATGATTGCAAGGTATTTCTTTATGTGCTAAGAAGAAAGGTAACCCGTGAAACTAAGTCTTTCAACAACTCCGCCATTGCTTTCATGAACATCTGAAAATTTGAGCGAACTTTAAGGTCGGGCAAAAAGTTTTTCATTTCAAGTCGAAAACATTTTTCAAGAAGATATTCCATGTTTGTCATCATGATCTCCTCGCTATTCTTCTGGCAGACCACATACAATGAGCTTAGAACAAAAAAGACCGTATTTCTAACTTTCTCATTTCGAAGTCCTTGACGCAATCATCAATGAAGAAAACAAACTGCTTGAAATAATGTAGGAGTTGCGCAATGTATTTTCAAGTTTATGACATCTCAAGTTGCAGCAACATGAAACAGAATTTGCTCGATTTCCAGGATTCCATCTGGCTCACAAAATTGTCCAGATTCTTAAGAAATATTAATCTCTCTCAGCCAAAGTTCCAAACATAAAGAGATCAAACTTGAGTAACCTGCACATTTCCCCATAAATATTGATAATAGATAAGAATTCTGGATTTTAAAAAAATAATAATGACTTCTGTTACAGATATAGAAAGAATTAGAATAGTTATCTATGATTCAAGAGTGTTTGCCCGGAAAATATGATTTTTGGCTTCAATCCATGTTGATGCGAGTAGGGCGTCTACTTCCATGCGTTGGTTCTCTAGCTATGCATATTTATCGAAACACGTACCTTTTATGTTACACGAGCCAAAAAGACTGGAAATCTTTTTGTTGAGATTTCAGTTTATGTATCTAGTGAGGTGTTCGAGACTGAATACGTGTTACTCCTTTTTATTCTCAGACCAAGAAGTTATCTCTCTATAAACTCTATTCCAGCATTTTAAAAAATTATCAATCAGTTAACACGCGTATGCTTGTTTCATTAGTTCTTGAAAAGGATTACATGATCGTATTTTTACCTGATTATGAGCCATAGAACGAAGTTTTATCACCAGTAAAATCAATGGCTGAAGAACAAATAGTGAAATCCATTATCTAAATTCGTCAAACATGCATCCAAGTTTGAATTTGCATTTACAAATGAAATCACATGTAAACCAGGAAGACTCAGAACCAAATATTCTTGTGGTGTAGATACAAGTAAACGAGAAAATTATGGCAAGAGTGACGACTAAATCTATTCATCAACTGTACATAACCGAAAGAATCTCCCGTGTATAGTTACAACAAATGACAATAATCCTCCTGGTAGAAAGGGCCTTCTATCACCATCAATGGAAGTAACTGTATCATCTTCCTAGTCACACGAGAATAACCCAACTAACGCTCTTTATCAAACTCCTAACAGCATAAAATAGGGATTAAGAATACCCTCTTCACAAAAGATGTATCTTTTAAATATTCTTCCTTGTCGTCTTCTTGCACGATACTCAACAGTCATCTATTCTTGAAGAAGTTGAGATCCCAGCGACGAAACAAACCGTCCATAATATTAGTTGTCGGGGTTTTCACAACCTTTACAGTGACCCTCGTGTGGTCAGCCACGTCTGTGTCAGATGAACTTTGGTTGCCCAGTTGAGCATCGACACGAGAAGCACCATCATTTCTTTCTGCTTCATTGGGAGACACAGTATCGTCAATGTTAGGGTTATTTACTGCTGCTGCAGTGGCCTTCGGATGATTCGCCATGCCATCCGGTGTACTATAGTCACGCGTTGAAATGTCACTACGAGGTATGCTAATTCCTGCTTCAAAAGGAGGTGTCAATTCAGAACAAGTGGCTGCTGAAGTGGACACCGTTTTTATGGATTCGGCCGGCGTAGAAAAAGAATCCTTTCGTTCATGTGTCAGTTCAGGGAGGTTACTGCCAACATGACAAGATGGTTCCTCAACATGTGGGTTTCCCGTCTCCAGGTCTTTCAGCGACTCCATCATAGCTTTCATGAGCATCTGAAAATTTAAGCAAACTTTAATGTCAGGTAAATAGCACTTCTCTTCAATTCGAGAACATGTGAATCTCTCAGATATTTATCCCAAGAAAAGAATAGATATACTAACCCTCTCTTCTTCCTCCAAATTGCTCGGGAAGTCTGCCAAGTTATCGAGAGGGTATTCCACATATTCATCATCATCTATTGATGCAGGCAGAGTACTATGTGGACTATCACCCGATAATTCAAAGCTGATCATATTAGAAGATGACGCAAGAGAATCAGATCCCATACCTTCTTCCTGCAAAGCACAGACTATCTTAGAAGAACTTAATAAACTAGCATTCTTGTCCAAAGAAGGTGAAAAAAAGAGAGCAAAATTTGAAGTAGAGGCACGTTCTTCATGCTGCAGTATCCTAGTTATTTAAGGACCAAATTACACTTTTTTCCAATTAATTTAATTTATTTTACATCCACCGTCTGAGGAATCTCTTTACTAGCCTTTTTCCTTTCTCAGCTTTAATTTAAACAGCTAAAACAATAAGAACACAAGTTAGATTATGAGCTATAAATGCAGTTTCTCTCAAACTACTTAACTCTGAATTGTTAAGAGTCTACAGCACTATCATTTTTACTAGGACTTTTACGCAAATCTGCCCAATTTAGGGTAATAGATACAGAATTTAAAAATTATAATAAAAAATTTATCTCACCAAACTTGCATAATTTAACGAGGGAAATATAAAGAAGGGAAGTTAGTATTAAAAAATGATAGGAAACTTGTGGCTAAAATTTTAGAAGCTACCAGGCCATCTGATTGTTTATCTTTGGATGACATCTCTGCAGGGACCTGTTTAATACCAACAAAACAACAATCAATCATTGAGATTCGACACAAAACTTTATTGATTTTAATGATACATAAATAACCAGTAATTTAGTGGCGATATCCTCGAAAATGGAAGGAAAACCGAATTAAAGGTTCATCTATGAAGATCGTTTGGCTTCACAGTGACATGTTTTGCATACTATAAGACCGGACTGTCTAAACATAAAGTATTAAACTCTTATTTTCAATACATAATGCTTCAGGTGTCATGACATAAATGAAAATTTGATCTTCACGGAAAAGAAACTGATGATTTACCACTATTTTACTCATAGGTCTTCTGGAGCGAACTTGTTTAATAGCATCTTCAGTAGTACTACCAGTTTGATCTGCGTGTAGTTAAAAACTTTAGCGACTTCCTCGAGAAAGTATACAATAGGAAACATCTCTCAGCAATAGCAAAACAAAGTAAGAAACAGATACCTGAAGGGGAAGCAGAGATATCGTCCAAATATTTTGTATCGTGGTCAGTACTCCAAGTACCCTGGATGCAGTCAATCAATATAAAATGTGTATGGTAATCAGAGATCTGGCTATTACTTTAGGAGTCAAAAGCCATAATGTTATCGTAATAAGTTACCTTGCCGTAATAGTCATGAGACATGTCAAAAAATGCAGTCCCTCCTTCATCCTCTGGTGGTTGTAGTACATTGTTGAAAAAGATACTTATAGAATCAAAATAAAATTGAGGGCGTGGAGAGTTGTGATCACCCTCAAATTTTATAATATTCTTGTCACCCTGTAAAAATTAGGTGCCTATAAATATAAGGGAAATAATGCATTACATAGAAAAGTACATAGATAATGCAAAAAGATATTTCATATACCTATGTGGTCTATTTTACATTTTCTTATGCAACTAACCGGCACCAACAGTAAAATCTTATGAATAAGAATAAAGTTCGACAAAGACCTAATAATGTACTACAAGATCTAGTACACACTTGAGCAGGCAAATAAAGTGAAAGAGGAAATGTGATGTATAAAGAATGCAGGAAAGACTGATTATTTCATCTTTTCAAGGTTCAGATTATAGATAAAAGAAATCATTAGCAACTGAGAATAGCAAGTGATACACATAAAAAATAGAGAAAATTGTTAATTGTTCTCAGTTTCACTGTTAAGCAAATTGGACAATAGAACATTATCCAAGATATCTCAAGTATATTGAAAGAGATAGGCAAAGAAGCATCTCATATTTGTAAACACATTTGAAAAATGGGAAAATAATTGATACCAAATCTGTGTTTATTAGTGATTTCCAAATTTTAAGGAAAAAATGAATATTGTAAACCTAATTCCAAAAGGCTCGTCTAACTTGGAAGAATCAATTTGATTCTGGACCAGACCAAATTTCCAAAGTGGAGGACTTGTACATGATGCTAAGTTTAATAACAATTAGCAGTAAAGCACAATATGCAAGGAACAAATGAAAATGCCCCAATATTTCTGCAAATGATAGTATAAATTGCAGAGAACCACATTACAGGAAAAAAATATTCACGAACTATAATTCATTCAGGGTGAAAGATCCACTACAGTGAAGAGGATTACCACATAAGCATCAAATATGCGATCAGAGTGATGGGGCTGTATGAAATCATCATCAACGGCATGACCAAACAAAACTGGAACAAAGGAACATTTTGCAACCTAGACAAAAAGAAGTGATGTAATCACAGTTATGAATAGAAACTACACCATATATTGGGCAGTATGTATGAATAACAAGTTGTCACTTCTAGATTTTTAAATGAGATATACGTATGTCTTCGATGGATGAATCATACTTTTATCCTGGAAACTAATTTGTCTCATCACTTCCATCCTTCTTTAGCAAGTCAAATTATCCTCAGTAACAAGCCACTGGGAATATAATTTTAGCTGTTTATCTGTAGTTACGCAGTGATGCATATGCAAAACCTAAGCAGTCTAGAAATCATACCAAAAGGTATTCCAATAAATTACACTGAGAGGAACTTGACCAAAAATTAATATCCGGTACCAATCTCCTTTGTTGGACAGGAAAGAGGCCTATATTGCTTTTTTGCAAAAATAGAGAAAAAAATGAGAAGAACGTGAGAATATCATCTAACAATATGAAAATGTTTGCACAAACAATCCTGACCCATTAGGACTGCAGCAGCAAGACGTTTTTTTGTATTGCAACATCAAAAATATCTAAGCCAGAGAAAAAGGTACAGACTTAGGTTGAGATATCTTCTACCATTTTAACTTTGCTAATTATTTAAGTTTGATGAAGCATTACATCATTACACACGAGTACTTGGAAAAGATTTGCACCTCAAAAAAGTTATAGAATCAAAATTTAAATAAAATTCCAGCACCTTTTAAAATTGCAGAAGTGAACCCCAATAAAAAAACTGAACAGAAAACCAAAGAACAAGAATGTAGTATGACTATTTGAACTGCAACAATGTTGTAGTGAGAATTGACCGCTCATAAGTTGCTGTAACCAAAGATGATGGCAATTGTTTTGAACATTCTAATTGGTATTGCAAACTATTGTATATTTCAGTAGGGTGATTCATTGTAAATGTTACTGAGTACTCTAATATGTTATAAAACCAGAGAAGGGATTAAGCAATAATGAGAAAACAAATACAGAAAAACTACAGTAGTAAATTACATTGTTAATTTATATAAGAAATAATCCTTGCCTTTGTCTTAAAATGAATGTACTCTTCCGAATTCAAACAGTTGGTTGATTATTTAGTTCTGGAAACCAGTCTTTAACAACTTAATATTTCCTTTGAAGTTGGTGTAATTCTAGCTTCACTTATGAAGTTAAAAAAATAATTATTAAATCTGGTTGACTTCGAAGAAGTCAAGGAAGTTATTCTATTTACTACTAATGGAATACATAGTAATATACTAGGAATGAAAGGAAGTAATTGTGGGATAATACTTGGGTAGGAAAACTCATTTTTAAGATTGCTGTTCCAGTGAGATACCTTGATTGTGTTGAGGTCCGTTATGTCAAATTTCGCCTTCTTTAGGATTGCTCTCCGCATGTACTGGATTGCGAACTTAACCTAATATAACAAAAACAGAATCGTTAAACAGACAAAAGCTAGGTCCAATGTGAAAGAGTAAAAACTTTTGGATAAAAGATATCGTAATTAGATGTTACATTATGAGGTTAACATGGATGTAGTATTTAAACACATGAGAGAACCAGGTTTTACAAATTGATTAGCTTACAGTGAACTTGGGGAGTCGAACTTTGTAAGTATCCACCAGTTCCATCATCAAATCAACCAAATCTGAGAAGGGGCTGTCCAGAACCATTCCTGCGATAGAAGGATCCTCAGCTCCATACATCAGGCTGAAAGAAGCACGATACCAAATTATTTTCATACAATCACAAAAATAGTAGGCAAAAGCTATAGTCTACACCCAAGGCATATATGAAGCTATAAATTATTTATAACATTAGAAAAGTTATGTATATGCAACTAGATATACCTAGACAGATAGACAAGTTCTCCATTTTTACAATTCTTCTTTAAGGCAGTATATAGAACACCAAGTGTATCATCATCATGGTTATGGCACCCTTTCACGTACAACATATCACATCTCAAAAGATAATCTGCATTAGTCAATGTCGCCATGAACTTTGGACGAGATATAGAGAGGCATACAATGTACCCAACTCGCTGACACTTGATACGACAACTACACTAGCGAATTGGCCACTTTGTTACCACAACGGGATGCAAATTACATGACTTACAATTAATGTCCCCGCATCAAAGAACAGATATCAGACAAAACAACCCCTTGAGGGGCAAAAATAACACAGAAATGTCTGCCATTACTGTTTAAAAGCCAGTATTGTTGTTGCTGGCAAAAAATTACAATTATTTGTCAGGAATGTCAAACAAAAGGGAAAAACAAGGAAACGTATGCCATAAAAGCATCAAGCAATTGGAGGTGCCAATTTCACTCTTGTTACTGGTTTATCATAAAAGATTGAAATAGATTCTTTCAATATTTCTAGTCTTGGGATTTGATTTCTGTAAAACAAAATCCCCTTGAGTAAGGAGCTGCGAGGAGATGAACCAAACCTACTAACCTTGTAACAGCGCCCATTGAGCGACCCCACAAACCAATCAGAGAAACATTCCCATCTGCCCGTAGATAATCAACCACAGCTCTTAAATCATCCTTCTGCAAAATCAGACCACATTTCTTCAATAGAATATTGATACTAAATAGCATTAATGAGAAATCAAGATGAAGCCCATAACAGATTGCAGAGGAACATCACATAAGTCCTGACATTCTAGAAGACATCACAACAGGCAAATAAACTAGTTATAGTATTACAGAATAAATGGAACAATGTCAACAACTAATTCGGATAAATCTTTTCCATTTTGCTCAGGAAATTGCATTACACCCCATATGATATTCTTAATCCCATAAAAGATGCATTTAGACGAACAAGATCTTGGTCGTCTGAGAAATGTACTTCGCTCAATAGAAAGTTTGCATGCTTCAATTTATCTTATATTTGACCCTGCACCTTAGAGAGAGAGAGAGATGAAATGATATGAGTTACTCGGCTAATTACCTCGTTCCAGCCTAGAGTCACATGCTCTCCTCCAGAGAGTCCAGAACCAGAGAAATCAAGAGTGAAAACTGTTATATTCAAAGGCAACAAAATAATAGCAGCTTCACTAGCATCTGCTCGGCATCCACTGAGACATGATCAAGAAAATAGATCGATGGTAAATGACAATTGATGTGACTGAAGATAGGGGGATAGGAGAAAAATTCAGTCCATACAATATCAAGTGGCCCACGTCAGCAATTAAATAGAATGAGTAAAATTTCATGGACCAGATTTGATTCACTCACATACAACAATAGATTGAGCTCATTATACCAATTATCATGGATAAAATCCAAAATTACAAGTAGACCAATGAAAGATGAAGGCATTAGACTATCAGAGCAAGTTTCTGCTGAAAACGATCACTGACCTATTTCCATGGCAGTATATTACACAGGGCAGGACACATCCTTCAGGACGGCCAATAGGCATGTAATGGCTACATTGAAGAGTAACTCCTCGACTATTTACAACCTGCAGAAAGAACAAGTCTCTTCATATATAAGACAAAATTGCTATGATTGAAAAACTCCAATCCCACCATAAGGAAGAATAAAAGAAAAACCAGAATCTAAAAAAGTGATCTATAGTCTGGAAAACCCAAAAAAAAGGAGAAATTGAAACTATCTCAGGATATAGTAATTTGTGTTCAATTATGTGTTTGTGTCTAATTGTACCTAAGTGCAGATTTAAGAAACCATATCAGATTTTGGTACGAGTTTTTATCAGGGAAAAAAGTGTAGGAATATATCACAATAGGTCCTCCGTCAATCAATAAATTTTTACCCTGGGGATTTGAGTGTTATTCAAAGTTAGCAATCTGTACCTCCAAGTCTTTTCTCTGGTACCATTTCCCTTTAAGCATAAATTCTTGGTCTAATAAATCATTTTTCGGATTGTATTCAGCTCTGCAGTCAAGAAATGAATAATGATAACGATATACTCGTGTCCCAAATTACCATTTCGTAAAGCTATGCAGAGAAAAGGAAGCAGTGCACTGAAGATTAAAGGCCATGGTGCCTCTAATCCATTGAATAAACAAATTATACATTTTTGTTCATGATTCAAAATCATAAAGCAGAAAGAAAAGTAATGCAAACTAACTTTGACGAGCAATTGCAACCATTGTAGTCACAAAATATCATTTCAACTGAACAATATCAAGAATAACATGCAAAAAAAACATTTTAGCTTCTTCATGAAGCAAAGTCAGGTATCTTTCCTAATAAAACTATACTCAGTACACGATTTCCGTTCCCTGAGAATTTGATCCATCAGTTCTCTCTTCTTGTTGGACGAATCAAAGCCTCAATGCCAAAATTGGATATTTACTAGAACAATGAAGGTCATTTTCAGGATATAATGTGCAACAACTTCCAATTCCGTTAGTCTGATATATCTAGAAAAAGTACTATTAGTCTTCGACTTGGATTGTTTAAAGATGGAAATAGAGAATTTGAGCTTGATTAGACCTCGCTAAGATGATAGGAACCTGATTGCAATTGCTGTATTTTTGTGGTTTTGTATATATATTTGTGCACTGAATTAAAATTACGAGAATTGATAGAAAATTACACGGTTGATCAGCTTGAGTGTTGCCTCTCCCCCATTTTCACCCTAATTTCTGCCTAAATAAAATGGAACTACGCTCATCTATTTATACTGCGAAGCCTATACAATTCATTGTGCTAAATTCCCATATTGCCCACAGCTACTTTAGCTAACCCACTAGTAACCTATCATAAGACACCTAAATGATGAATGAATTGGAAGTTAGAGAACTTGGATCTAAATAGAAATAGAATTCAAAATTAAATAGTTCAACGGTCCAAGTGATAAGATATTTCAGACTGCAATAACCTAATTCAGAGTAAGAGCAATCTGGTTTAAACATATAATTGAGTTATGCAAGAGAACGCAGTAGTTGAGATCATAACCTAACTCGTGTTTGGAGGGTTCAATGTTCGCGTTAGGCCCCAGAGCCTAACATGCTATCATAGAGCTTAGGTTTAAGCAGGCATGTGACAGGGCGTTTACATGAAAAAGCTTATCTTTACATAAATGTTATTTGAAGAGCTAGAAATCTTTTCACATATATGAATATTCATAGGATTCAGAAATGCTGACAATGTCATGGTCTTCCTTTCTGAAAGGCGTCCAGGAAAAGGATCGATTTCCAATTTCTCTCCAGAATTCAGGTAAAAGCATGTGCAGAAGAAGCTTCAAGAGTAACCGGAACTGAATAACTATTCCAAGGCTAAAACACAATGTTTTCTTTCGAGGCACGTAATTCAGGAGGGGCTGGCATAGGCCATTGCCTATCCTAAATTTTGGTAACTCCATCGGAAAGTAGACATTCATTCCAGCTTTCTATAAACTAAATAGAAAAGAAATTTTCTGCAAGGTTCACTTTGACAGCAACTTGAGTTAGCGATCATTACTCAGCACCCATCGTGTAAATCTAAAGAAATACACAAAACAAGAAAAGGGAAAGTAATCTAAAAGTTTTTAAATTCGTTTTATAGAATCTCCATCTAAATCAGAGCAAGATCAAGACTTTAACCTAAAATTTACAAACCTTTACAGAAACGCCAAAAGCACTAAAAATTCAATCAGAATAAGACATTCACTCGTTCCAATTAAGCTCCCAGCTATTCAGCAAAGATAAATTATAATATACGAAAAATTAAAATAAAGTTACCCTCAAATCAACGGAATACTCAAAAGTATTCAAAAAGGGAAAAAATAAACCAACCAAAAGTACTCAAAAATTCAGTTAATTGAAGACAAAATCTCCACTCAGTGACAAAATACTAAATACCCATCTGAGAATTTTGACAAAGATTCAAACTTTACAACATAAACACGTATAAAACAGAAAATTCTATATACATACAGAATGATTTTTTCCTCACCTGGGTGGTCTTATAATGAAGCTGATAAGCTGTTCCATAAGAGATTCAAATCAAGATTTTCCTTTTTTCTTTTTCTTTTTTTGTCCCTCTTCTCACTAAACAGCTTCTCCTATTCTCTTTTCTTCTTTCCCTGTATTTTGTACAAATAAAAGTTTCTAATTCTTCTGAGATATGCAACTATCAGAATAAAATAATTCTTCTGAGTTATACATTCAGTTAATTTTTTTCTTTGGAAATAAAATAATTTGTTGGTGGAAACTTTTTAGGAAATAAAAGAAGAAGCACTATCATCAGAAAAAAGGAGGAAGAATTGTAAACCTGCCCTCGTTATTTGTTTTTGTTGTTGGCAATGGGCTGTACATTCGCGTTTCATTTCTTGCAAAATAATCATTTATTCTCTTTCCTCCTTCACAATTTATAAGCTACTTTTGATTCTCATTTTTACGGTCAAACTATTGATTTGATGAAAAATGTGAAATTAAAAAATATGAAAAAGTTTTAGATTTACGTAAAATGTTTATTTATTGAAAAATATGTGATTAAAAATAAAAGAAAAAAAAATATATTCTGAAAATAATGAGAATAAAATAAGGAGTATATCAGAAAAAATGTAAGAACCCTTGTTTGATTTATATTATTTTTAAAATATATTTTTCTCTCTCTTTTTAACCACATATTTTTAATAAAATAATATTACACGCATATTCAAAATGTTTTCTTATTTTTCAATCAAACATTCTGACATTCTCTATCGATATATTATTCTAAGTGCTTATTTAGAGGGTGTGTGGTAGAGATTAAAATCAGATTAAAATTGAAAATATAGTCGTTATTGTTGACTTTTATTAGACGGGTGGACCCAATAAACGGCCATATTTTCAATTTTAATTGGATTTTAAGCCGTACCAAAGGCTTTTAAGAAAAGAAAAAAATGCGCTCAAACCAACAAATTCCAATGTTGATACGAAAATAAAAACAAGTCTATTTTTATGGTTAGTACGGGTAGTATTAAAGTCCAAGACTTTATTGACCTGACATGGCATGAAATGGTTGACTGGTCTAATGTGGGTAAGTGCATGTTATATCGTTAGGCTGGCCTACTGTGCAAGTTAAAGTTATAACTTGGATCAATTCGCTTCCGTTTAAAACAAATTTCTTATTTCAAGGGGCCGTTGAGTTGGTGGCGCAGGTAAATACAGAGACTGAAGGTCATGAGTTCGAATTCTATATCAACACTTCCTTGGTCGAACCCGTCTCACCGAAATTGCTTAATGACGTTTATCTCTCCCTTGTGGTTTACGGACTACTACACATGTAACGAGGTTTACCTAGTGCACTCACAAGTAGCGAGTGCGAGTTCCTACGTAAAAAAAAACAAATTTCTTTAATTTTCATATTTATTATTAATCACACATTCAGATAATAAATTATTTTACACGTAATCTCAAAAAATTTCTCTACATTTTAATTACGCATTCTCCAAAAAATCATTATTCCAAACATCATTTTTTTCAATAATGACCATCAAATAGGGACTTAGTCTATTGTTTAAATCTCATTCTTTAATTTTTTTTTTTTTTAAATTTTTTTTTTTACAACCCCAACCAGATTTCTTTGTAAATATGTAAGAATTTAATTTTGAATTTTTTTCTTTATTTTTTAACCACAACGAAAAATGGGAGTCAAACAGGCTCGTAGACTAACCTGTTTCATAAGAAATGCTTGGCGCACTTTTTTGGTTTGACTACCTCGAATTAAATCTTCTTGTCTGGGCTTCGACGTAAACGGCATGTGGACTTGTGACCTCGAATCATGTCAACTTGATGGTCATGATCTTATTTTAATTTTGATTTAGTACAAAAATGTAAAATAAGAGAATGATACAATATACAATCAAAAAAAAAAAATGATGTTTCTAAAAAGAGTAATTATATTTAGTATTATTAGTGTTACAATACTAATCTAGGTAATACTGAATATCGTTAAATGATAGATAAAATTAAATGAATTACATTATTTCACTTTTAATTGAATATATTACACAATATCATATAGATTTGTACTCTAGCCCAATTGATGTTAGATAAACTCAACTATGTTAATTGGTAATCTTAAATGCTGCTGGTCAATGAATCACCTGGCACAGAATTTATAACTGTGGAACATTGGGATTGTATCATTTGAGCAATTGAAGTATATGTTTGGAAGTTGAGGTATGTTTGGCTATTTGATAATATTAAATTTGACTTGTGGTTTGAACTTTAAAAAATCGGATGGTTCATTTGAGTTTTTACTTTGACATCAGATTGAAGATTCGAGTTCAACCTCAAACCAGATAGTAAAAGCAAACATGCTATAAATACATAATTTCTTAACAGAAAATCTTTACGGACAACACATAGCACGACACGATGGGATAAAAGTCGTCCAATCGAGCGCCACCACATCAGCTTTGGTACAAATACTATAAAGTTTTTCCTATACTCACGACTTTTTTATGAAACGTAATATTGAAGTCGTATTGGCATGTACAGGCGGCTCAATACCTACTTTTGTAACACTCAATTTAATAATATAAATTAAATCTGAGCCACTTAGATCTAGATCTAGGATGGAAAGGAAGGTTAATTAAGAAAATGTGGACCACTAATTATTACCTTAATCTAATGGTCCAAAAGTGTCAACATTTCCAACAACCTTTCACAACCACTGATTGGCTAATTGGAGAGTGGTGCATAATCACCCATCTGCCAGCACAAAAAAGTGCCACTTAGAGATGAGATATCAACATCATTTAGTGTATCGATAAAGTTATTTGTACAAAGTTGAGTTACAAAAGTTGGGTTACAAAGTGTGTTGGCAAAATTCAGACTATTAATTTCAAATGATTTAAAAATCTGTTTTTAAAATGATTGGTGTAGATGTTATTTTATCAACCAACTTTGTAACGTAACTTTGTACACGTAGCATAACTCTGTAGTGTATACGCTTGTTTAAGCTTAAAAAATTACTAACAAGCAATAAGGGTGTGTTTGAGTCGTATTATTATGGAAGAATGTATTTTAGAATAGTAGATTGATGAAAAACGTATGGTTGAAAAAAAAAATGAAAAAGTTATTGATGTGATGAAAAATATTATTTTATCGAATAATGTGTAATTGAAAATGAATAGAAAAATGAAAAATTATATTTGATCAAATTTAAAATAAAATTAATTACTATTTTCAAGTAATTCTTACTTCAGTATAGAAAGAAGGTAACTTGATTAGTTATAAATAACAAAATGGGAAGACTACAATACTAATTAAAACTATGTTGGTATCATTTAGTCCATGTTTGGTCCCAATTTTTTAAATTTCACTCAAATCTAAACGCATTACAACCATATTTTTCATGAAACCTACAACTTTTATCAACATTTAAATTAAACATTTCATCATTTTTTTATTTATCAAAATTTAATTTTTAACCTAACCCGAAAAGGACTTATCGTAGTTTTTTAATATGGATCAAACGTAGCGTTTGATTTTAATTCTTTAATAACCACTTTTCCTCATACTCATTTTTAACTATACGTTCTTAAAAAGAAAATTCCATTTCTTCGTAACTTTTTCTGTTTTTTATTCACATGTTCATCAAAACTTATTTTTCAAATAATCACTTCAAAAAAAATTATCAAATAAGCACTTAAAAGAGTTACTCGTTAACCTCTCACTCAACACAGTCTTGAATATATATATTATTTTTATAGTTGAATCAATGGTATTGTGAGTATTTTTCAATGTTCCAAAATTAATGCTAATAAATAAGATTTCGTTAATAAATGAATTAAGAAAAATATAAAACTTAAATATTAACCGAAAAATTCTGTTAAGAACAAAATAGAGGTTAGGAAAGTAAATTACAAATCGATAATTTTTCAAGGATAAGAATAAAAAAGATTATCTGACTTTTGTTTATCTTATATTATAAAAAGCGAACACTAAATGAAATTGACGTCAATAATCTTTGACGAAGGCATGTCAGAGATCACCAGCAATATTGTTGTCATTAATTTCATCTAAATCAACATTATTTATTGATTTCAATCAGAAGCACCAACAACCATAGAGTCAATGATCACCAATGACTTCTCGTCGATGACTAAGTTACCATCTATGATTCCGACAACATCATTGATAGCGTGTCGCCAAAGCATTGACAAAAGTGTGACGATAATTACCAATAGTACCGCTATTGATAATTTTGTGATAATCATCAATAGATAATGAACTCAATCAGAATCACTAACCTAAAAAATACAATAATACGGCATGTGTACTCACAATTTTTTTCTACTTTTTAATCATAATTTATATATATATATATATATAATTATTTTTCACAACATCTATTATAAAAAACATACATCTAACGTGTCCTTGGATTCACTGTCCAGGTAGCCTTACATATTTACCTTTTTTTTATTAAATCTTCAATCTCTACCATTTGGGTTTTGAACGATAATCATAAGTAAAGTAGTGAGGGCAAAAAATCAAAACATCGCTACAAAAACACGGCAAATGCACATTAGATATAGCGATGCTTCAGTTAGGAGCATACATTTTTTACTCCATACTACCCAATTCGAATCAAAATCGAATCGAATCAATCGACTACGTTCGGTTCCAATCGAAATTGGTTCGGCTTTGAATCCAAAAATCGATAATCAGAAATTTCTGATTCTATTCTCGATTCTAATTATTGAATCAATTTTGATTCAATTCCAGTTTTTTTTATAAATTTACATGTATTTAAGATAATTTAGAGTTATATTGTTTAAAATATAAGACATGAATGTGACATAAAAAAAAAAATAATTTACGTGATAGTTTCAATTCTTTTAAGCATAAAAAAATGGGACTAGAAGCAATGGTTCCATGGAAAATATAAAGACGATTTAGTCCTATACAATTCTTCTTTTTTCCGTGAAACCAGTTCCACCTTTGCAATTTGAAGTGGGAATTGATTTGATTTGATTCTCAAGATAGCCGAACAAAACTTCTAATTGCCTACCCCTAGCTTTAGTTGTTCTTTCTATTTATGTTCAAAAACTCATTATTCAAAACACAATTTTCACCAAATTTCATAACAAATTCACCTCCCCAAAATACAATATGTTACACAGCCGATGATTAAACACCTCGGAGATCTGAAAGTGTCTTTCTACAGCCACCAGAAATCTCCGAGGCAATGTTAATCGGAAATTCCAAGTCACAATTCGAAGAATATAGTGAGATTATAGCCACCAAGGAATCGGACAATTCATGGAATAGATTCCACCACGTCAATCATCTTCTAAATCAGTAAGTTTGTATAGATCGAGTTTGTCATTCTAAATCAATTAATTGCATGTTCGTGTAATGCCACAATGTTTTTATTAATAGTAGATGAATTTATGACATTGGAATTCCGAGAATTGACATTAATAAAACAACATACGACACCTTTTTTTTCATGAATGATTGATCAGGATTTAATGACTTCTATTTGAACAAATCCATTAAGTGAAATTGATGAAGACTTTTGCGACTGACAATGATTATGTTGTGACTATTAGCATTAATCCGTGACAATGTTTGCTTCATGAAAAAGATTGAAATCATAATGTGACCTGCATTTAAAAAAAAATCGTGTCGTACTTTTGTTCTAACTTAGATCAAGGTCAGTGACCTATTCACTCGTGTACTTTAAATCTTCAAATATGTTCGTGACCATTAATGTTCAGGTTGAATTCGTAATATATGACCTACAGTTTTAAAAACTGTGATATGCTTTTGTTTTAAATCAGAATTATGTCGCAACCGAGTCACACACGTGCTTCGAAATTCGTAATAAGTCCGTGACAGTTAGCGTTCATGTTGTGTAATTAAATATAAAAATGTGACCTACAAATATACAATATGTGACCATGACTAATAAAGTGTGATATATTTTCGTTGTTGCTTAGAATTTTATTATTCACAGATATTATTTAAGTTGATTTATTTTGCAGAAATGAAAAACAATCACGTTTGTTTGATGAATGAATCATCATTGGCGTTGATCGATCGTAACTGCACGTATGTGAAGCTTCTATATACAGTTATGACAGTTTGGGTTGGATCCTACTAAGGCCGCAGTCATGATAAGTTATGAGTTGGTTAGTGATCTGCATTCAGTCACAATCAAGAATGACAATAATGTGTTATCATGCATGGTGTTGAAGAATATACACCAGGACCCTTCCAAGTAACCAATTAAAATTGAGGTCACAGCTGCAGAATGCGTCAAACAACGTATCACAATACCAATTTATGTACAATCTAATGAAAAATAAATTCTTGTTAGTAGATATGTCAATAGATATATGTAGATTAATAATAGAACCATCATGTCACGATTTCAAACATGTGGTTATGGTTGTATCAGTAGCTGACTCTAGAGAAGTAGAGAAATGAATAGTTTTCTTCTCATTCAATTTTCGTATTTGTATGTCTTAAAGAACAAATATATTCATTCAGACAACATATTTGTTTATTTTTTCATTCATTTTGTTACAAATGTTGTGACCATTGAAGAATTATTGTATGTGGTGACCATTTGAAAACCTACCTGCGACATTTGGTTTGCTCATTATACAAAAATATGTGACTTGTGATGTGAACATTTAAAATTAACCTGTGTGACCATTAACAAAAATCTGAGACATGCACAAATTCACGTGACTTGTGCTGTGACCATTTAAAATTAAGCTGTGACCATTGAATTTTTTTTTGATACCTATGCACAAAACCCTGTGACTTGTGTTGTAACCATTTAAAATTGACTTGTGACCATTAACAAAAATCCGAAATATGTGTCTTATCATGTTATCAATCATTATACACAACAACATAATCTGTGACATGTACTGTGACCTTTGTGACCGTTAATCTGTGACAATTTAAAAATAACATGTGAACATTAATAAAATTTGGAGACTAGAGCTATATCATGTTATCATTCATTGTATAATAATCTGTGACATGTACTGTGACCATTGTAAAAGTAACATGTGACTTGAAATAGTAAGTTGTGACCATGATTCGAAATCCAGACAACAACATTGAACAAATAAAATATCTGATTAAATGCAATTGATTAACATCCCAAGTCAACAGAGTAAAACCCCAATTAATAATTATAAAATATACTCCAATTTTTCATTTATTACATGTTCATATTTAGACTGCATTTCAACCGTCACTCTATGTCAATACTTGCTCCTCCAGTTTGATGCGCCTTCTCTGGAATAACAAAAGTCCAAACTCGCATAAAGGTCACCAAAAAAACGTATTAATTCAAAAATCGAACAAAAAAACCGTTGTATGTTCACAACCTCCACACATACCTACTGGTTACACAAAAAAAAAGTTTGGTCACACACGATTTGGTAGGTCACAAACATAATTATTTTTTCCATTCCACAATTCGTAAATCAAACAAAGTAAAAATCATTGTTTATGGGTCACAATACGGAATACCAACATGTACTAAACTCATACATCACAAATTGAATATAGCATAAGTCCCAAATAATATGTTACGATATATATTATCAAATATATCTTTTAAAATGTAATATATATATATATATAGTTTGACCCATATTAAAAAAAAATTAAAAAAATACAGCTGCAAACATAGTTTGAATTAGCATTGTAAATAAATAATTTAATTCAACCTCTTCTTGTCTGTATTTTTATACCGACTAGAAAACGGATTGGGGTGGGGTGGGGTGGGGTGGGGATGGGATGGGATTAATTTGCAAGTTTTAAGTTTGACCCATATTTCAAAAAATACAGATGCAAACATGTTTGAATCAGCATTATAATAACAATGTAGATTCCTTAATAATTTAATTCAACCTCTTCTTGTCTGTATTTTTCTACCAATGCAGAGAAACCCTTATCTTGAATTTGTTTTATAATGGCAGCTTTTGTTGGTGACCTCAAAGAGCCCAAAACCTATTTTCCTCCACTCAAACACGCACCCCTATCTACTAAGGAAAGGACAATATAACTTCCCATTAGACCGTTTGGATTTCTTTATAATACTTCGTGAACATTGTATCCACTTGCCCTTCTCTCTCATTCCCTCCCCATCTAGTTCAATACAGTTTTTGCAGTTGTTCTTCAAGACATCATCCTGCAGTTATCAGGTGGATACTTCTTTTTCATCCATTTTGTGCCTTTTGATTTCAATAAAGAGGAAAAAAAATGCTTTCTTTAGCGATTTTGGTATTTTCGAGGAGCTTGAGAAAAATCTTGTATTTGTTCGTTATGTTTGAAATCTGAGTCAAATTTATTTTAAGTTACGAAATGTGTACTCGGTATATCAATGTATCACTTATTGCTGTTATTTTCGCATCTTTTGACCTTTATATTTGCTGTGCACCTGTATGAATTCAACCCATTTGGATGGTCTTTTCACTGTCAGGGCTTTAATTTCTTCACTGAAACTTGCTGGCTGATTGAGGATAGTTTGATTAAGGACTTATTGGCCATTCAGTGCGTGAATATATTTTTGCATACTTAACTGTTTGCTTATTTGTGTTTAAGAGGTATAGAGTTGGATTGTGTAGCGCATTGGCCTGCTCATTCGGAGAGGCCAGCGCACGTGGGCCTTTTTAAGGGCCGGGATGGAGGCCTCAGGAGTCAGGACCTCTGGAAAGAGGACGACCCGCCCCATTTTATACCCCTACGTGAATAGTCACTTCCTAGTGTATAGTGTGAATTGACAAAAAAATAAATTCTACATACTTCACAAATTGACTGCTTAACACTTGAACGATATTTTGGTCAATTCCATTTGTTGTTTTCAAGTATGAAATCTTGACAACTTGTAGACACAGATTAAGAATAATGTGCAATGACAATGAAAAGGTAATAAATCAACCTAATTTGACAAAATAATTGAGCTTTAGTGTCTTGTGGTGGCTGGAGGCATCATACAGATTATGTGCATGAGGAGAGACAATAACATTCTAACCAATCAAAGTAAATAAAAGATCAGCATAAGGGGAACAAGACAAGATATCGAATAGCTCATCAGATTTGTTGCCACGGTTGATTGATTGATCTTTCTTGCACCTTCATATCTCTTTCTTTGGATTCCTTTTATAAATATCGTATCTTCTTTAAACACAAAGTTGCACTAGACAGGATCAGCCAAATAAAATAATTCTTCCTCGAGTCCAATGTTGTAAACACAATCCTACGTTATGATATTACTTTGGGATGCAATTGGTTCCATCTTTGTTTAGCATTATAATATTTACTTCCACGAAATGGAAGTTCTTATTCACACTATTTTCGACTTTTCAGGAGGGAGGGTGAAAATGGCACAGATCTTGGCTCCTTCTGCACAATGGCAGATGCGAATTGCAAAAAACTGTACAGATGCGCACCCATTGACGAAAAAGACATGGAGCTCTCTTGTTATGAAACAAAGCAAGAAAGGTGCTGTTAAAAGCTCGGGAAGATTTAAAATGTGTGCACTCCAGTCTGAAAATGGCACTATCAACCGTGTAGAACAGCTGCTAAATTTGGATGTAACTCCATACACTGACAAGATCATTGCTGAATATATTTGGTATGTATTCTTTTCAAAAGTTCCATATTGAACATTAAATTCAATATATTCGACATCTTTTCTTGTTTGTATATACGTTTTTAAGGTAAGCAAATATACAATTTACTGAAAAGTTAAATATTCCACCAATAGCTATTTTGTTGATGGCTAACTGAAATTCTTTACTGGTCTTGTTCGTGCATCCTGACCATTGTTTTACTGTTTCCATGACAGGATTGGAGGATCTGGAATTGACGTGCGTAGTAAATCAAGGGTACACACTGATGATTTGTTTCTGTTATCTGCAATGTGTTGGTAACAATAATGCATCCGTTCTCATATAATATTTTCTTATTCTAATTTCCAGACTATCTCAAAACCAGTCAAACACCCTTCTGAGCTTCCAAAGTGGAACTACGACGGATCGAGTACAGGACAGGCACCTGGAGAAGACAGTGAAGTTATCCTATAGTAAGATCAAGGACTCATGATGTCATCCACGTGTATAAGTTACTTCTCCTTTTGACTTAAATATATTGAATTTGCTCTTCAGCCCCCAAGCAATCTTCAAAGATCCATTCCGTGGCGGTAATAACATCTTGGTAAGTGTATCCAATAGACTGTTGGTGTTTCATTTTGCTTCAGTACTATTGAATTTCACTGAAATGTGCTCTTACATGAACTCAAGGCGTGATTCTCAATTGTAATAAATATGCATCATGAAACAGGTCTTGTGTGATGCATATACACCACAAGGTGAGCCAATTCCAACCAACAAGCGCCACAAAGCTGCTCAAATTTTTCGTGACCCGAAGGTTGTTGCTGAAGTCCCATGGTAATCTATCCTTGTGAATTTATTTCAATTTTTTTTCTGTCTGTACAAAACTTTTCCCTCCACATCTCAAAACAGACTTTAAAGGTTAAAAAAAAAGCTGGATATTATTTTCTAATATTTTTATTTTCAACTTGAATAAGGTATGGTATTGAGCAAGAGTACACCTTGCTCCAAACAAATGTGAAATGGCCACTAGGTTGGCCTGTTGGAGGCTACCCTGGTCCTCAGGTAATAACATTTATGCTGTTCAGCAAATGTTAATATTCCATTTAGAATTTTGTTGCTTACATCCATTTCTTCTGATTTTGGAAGGAAGATATTATGCTTATAGATAATTACTCTTAAATCTACTAATGGACATATGTTTTACAAGTTATAATGACAAATCACCAATTATTTGACTATTTCACTTGTTTGGGGAATTTTTAGGGGCCTTACTACTGTGGGGCTGGGGCGGATAAGTCATTTGGTCGTGACATATCCGATGCTCACTACAAAGCTTGCTTATATGCTGGAATTAATATTAGTGGCACCAATGGAGAGGTTATGCCCGGACAGGTCTCTTTCTTTGACTCTTCTTCTTTCTTGAATGAACATGAACATTGGTTGCAATCCTCTAATAAACCATTGATGACCTGCTTGATGCTTTCTGTAGTGGGAATTTCAAGTTGGTCCTAGTGTTGGAATTGAAGCTGGAGATCACATCTGGTGTGCTAGGTACCTCCTTGAGGTAATTTTTTGCAAGTTCATAAATTACAAGTTAAAAATCTTGTTTTTAAGAGGAGAACCCTATACAGCATCTCTGATCCACTATTTTATTCGAGTAACTTGAAATACCTAGATGCTTCCTTCTGCTTATATTATATATCAACATGAACAAAATGTAGGTCGTTCTTATCATAAAACTATAAGGACATGTATGGTATGCAATACAATATAGGATTGACGCTGTAACTATTTATTTCCATCTTAATATTGTCTTGTACCGTTCAGCCCACCTTACCAAACATGCCATAAGTGCATGACTGAGCTGTAGCATTTTTTTTTTCCTTGATTGAATTAACGTGTGATCTGAGTTGACACAGAGGATCTACATGAGCACATATCTGATTTTTTGTTATTTAAATATCTTAATCAGAGAATTACTGAACAAGCTGGAGTTGTTCTCTCACTTGATCCAAAACCAATAGAGGTAATGTTGACTTCATTCTGATAGATTTATTTTTCTTGGTGTGTAAATATGGAAAAGTCTAATCTACTAGTATACTGGAAATTCCAGGGTGACTGGAATGGGGCTGGATGCCATACCAATTACAGGTATTCAATTATTTTGTTGATATTTGGTCAAGAATATGCCTAATATGTTCTAGTATACAAGTTTACAACAACTCCAAGATATGCTTGCAATTTGCACCAAGATGTAATAATTTATGTATAATTACTTGAATTCGCAGCACAAAGAGTATGAGAGAAGAAGGAGGATTTGAAGTGATAAAGAAAGCAATTTTGAATCTCTCTCTTCGCCACAAAGATCATATCAGTGCATATGGAGAAGGAAATGAGAGACGGCTGACAGGAAAGCATGAAACTGCCAGTATCAACACATTTTCATGGGTATGCTAACTAGTTCTGAGTTGAGCATCTTTAGTAAAATAATAACTAGTTTTCTGGCTTCCTACTTGTATTTCTTTGCCAAACTTGCAGGGAGTTGCTAATCGTGGTTGCTCAATCCGTGTGGGTCGTGACACTGAGAAGGAGGGCAAAGGTATTAAAAATACTCTTAATTGCTCTGTCCGTACCTTAAGATATCTGGTGCCAAATTGTCACCCATTTCCTTATTTCTTTAATAGAGTAGTCTGTGGCTTCTTTTGGTGGGTTGGACTGGACAGGACAACACTGACAATATGAAAAAAGAAAAAGAAGTTAAAATCTTACACCCAACCCAATTCTCCATATGAAATGTGGTGTGTACTAATGTGTTCATCGAGCTTCTACATGCACACCATTAGAATCAAAAATCATACAAAACTCACTGATACATTAATTTTGACAAAGAGGAGTAGATTTATTTACAAGCAAAATCAAGAAAATTTAACTTTCACTGTCCTTAGATCCAACTATTGCACCACTGATAAGATGCTCCTCAATCCCATTAATTGTGAATTGTGCAAAAGACCAAAGTTCTTGTTGAACCACCTCATCTAAAGCTTAAGCTCTTGAGAAGGAATTTTTTTTTTTAATGAACTCATGATATGTGCACACAATCTTCGTAAATGGGCGACAATAGACTCAAACTAGGATCTTTGTATGCTCTGGTAGAATCACCTCGCCTTAAAAAATGGTTAGAGAGATGTTAAATTTATTTATTTAAATAATTTCTTCACGAGTTCTCTGGGCAACTAATCCTTGCTTATCGTGGTGATTATCTTTCATGCTAGGTTACCTGGAAGATAGGCGTCCAGCTTCAAACATGGATCCCTACGTCGTGACTGCCTTACTTGCCGAAACTACTCTATTATGGGAACCAACACTAGAAGCTGAAGCCCTTGCCGCGCAGAAGCTTTCATTGAAGGTGTAAGCCATTGATGTTAAGGTACCTGTGCTTGAAGGGAATTACACGGCACTGTCGAGTTCACTGGCACAGAATCTCTTTCCCTTTTTATCGACCCCTTCTGAGAAATCTTTTGTAAATAAGAGACCTAAAATCAGCAATGGCCACCCTGAGCTTGAAAGATGGCCCCTTGAACTTGAGATTAGTGTGAATTTTTAGCATTCATGGAGATCTTGGACAAGTTTCATGCCATTTGCATTGCATTGCTCTGAAGACTTCTATTTATCTATTGTTGCAAGTTTAACAGGATAATGCAGTTCTGTATTATTCATGCAATAAATTCTTCTTAAATTAAAAACATGTTCTCTTTAACAACTTAAGTTTAGATCAAGTTTGTTCTATGTGGAATTAGAGTGTAAAGATCTTGTTTTGAAGTCGTACTGTCCTACAAATTTTGCACTTATCGTGCTTTTGAGGAAAATGAATTTGAGGTGTATGCGAGATATGTTGAAAACTAAATATAAATAAATACTAAGTTCTTATTTGACAGCTTAAATTTTAGAGGACTGTAGGGATTGACAAAATTATTTGTCCCCGCCTTTTGGAGCAGGGTGGGAACCATGAGGGGGAACATCGTTCCTGTCAGGCTACTATTTCTCATTTCATTTCATTTATTTTATGTTTTATAATTCAGATAGTATATAAAGAAATAAAAAATATAAATGTTAATTAAATGAATAAGTAAAAGGGTAGTAAAAGGGATATTTAATCTGCCTCGACTCCCAGAAATCCCTAGTGGGGCAGGATGGGAGAGCTGTCCCTGCCCATCCCGCCTCGTTATGAGACAATTCGATATAATATTAGGGCATTTTGATAGCGCATTATTTTTTATGGAAAATTGAATTGAAATTTCAATTTTCACTTTTACCATGTTTGATGGTCAAAAATTTTCATGGAAAATATTTTCCTCCCGCTCGCCACGTGTCCCCTTTTCCCATGATTTTGTGAAATTAGTTTTCCCATCAAAGTGGAAGGAAAAAGGTTTCCATCATTTTTTTATTTTTTATTTTTTTTGTCAATGAAAACGAATTCTATGGACCAAAAAAAAAAAAAAAATCTCTTTAATGTACAATTTTCATGAAAAACAAAGTCAAACGAACACTAAAAAATCCAAAATTTCAACATTTTTGAAGTGAAAAATTATACCAATCAAACACAATTATTCAACAATTCCCAGGAAAAACAATTATAGACAATTCAATTTCTTGAAATTCATTTTCTTTCCATCCAAATTTCACTCTTGCAATCAAACGAACCCTTAGAGCAAGCAAAATACTTGAATTCAAATTTTGCAGCTACTCATATGAATCGAGCATTATATAAAAAATAAATTCGACTTCAAGTAAGGAACGTGTTATGTGTTAAAGTCAATTTAAATAAATAAGTTTGTTTGTCAACAAATTTCAGCTTTTAGATATTCATAGTTCAACAAGGTGAAGGATAGACCAAGATAACAATAAATCAAAGAGAATGACAAAACGTAATTCTACAAATGATTCCAAATTTAACGTGAATGGAACTTAATTTTTTGTTTTCGTTTTATAGTAAGATAAAGTTTATTCTTAGTGTACACAAATTAAAAGGCCATTTACTACATCTATAAACTGTTCAATTCGAAAGGCAGGAAATATTCTTCTCCTCTTTATGAGGTTAGACTCAGAACAAAACCAAGGAATTTCAGTCATTTCTTTGAACTGAAGACTCTATTTTTTTAAATCAAAAGTAAGAGAACAGTCAGATAATTCTTGTATATATATATATATGTACATATCTTTCTGGAATTGAGGAAGGGCATAAATAAAATCAAGTTTTCTGCAAAGCTAGAATTGGCAGGCCATGGCTTATGGAGCAGGGAAATCAGCAGCAGTCGCTCTTTTAATACTCAATGTCATTCTCTATTTCATCATCGTTGCCATTGCAGCGTGGGCTGTAAATCATGGAATCGAACAAACGCATGCAACAGGTATGAGTTTAAGCCAAAATCTATATTAGAGATCAATAAGCATGAAACGAAAAATGAAAAAACACAACGTACATATAGAACACAAAGATTTATAGTGGTTCACCTCAGCACGAGAACCATGGCCACTGGTTGCAGCAAAAAAATTCACTGTAATAAAAAATAAGACGATCTAATACAAAGATATAAACACCCATAAAATCTCTTACACTTGGGGGATTCAAAGTCGAGAGGATAAATGAATAATATAAATAGGCTTCACACTTTCGGCACTTTATAGTTTTTGTCAATAACACCATTCGAGAATGTTGTTCGACATCACAAACAAGATTTCGAGTTTTCTTACATCATTAATTTGCCAAAATTTCTTGCAGCATCTGTTCTATCTCTCCCAGCTCGAATCTTTCCAATATACTATCCATTTGGAAATATGGCTACTGGTTATGTTGTAATTCTGTCACTCTTAGCTGGGGTTGTGGGCTTCACCACCTCTGTTTCTGGAATCAATAATGTGATTCAATGGGATTCCCCAAATCTACATGCTGCTGCTGCATCTTCTTTGGTTACTTGGTTACTCACACTGCTTGCAATGGGGTAAAATTTTATATCATTATTGGTTATTTTGGTATTTCTAGGCTTTTGTCTTACGGTATATTTGGTAGATTGGACTGAAGAGGACAAGATATGCTTAAGGAGAGATACGTGCGACAGAATTTGTCAATGTTCAGTCTTGTTTGTGCCAAATATACAGTTAAAGATCTCAACTGTGACAAAGTAATTACAAATCCATAACAATTGTGCATATGCCGCAGGTTAGCATGCAAGGAGATCGATATAGGCTGGACTCAATCAAATTTGGTAAGCGTGTTCAGTCATCTCGTCTAAAAAAAAATATCTAAACTATTTATAGATATAAACTCGATATTGGAATACACCTCTAAAGATCGGTCAAACCTACTCGATATTGTGAAGACTCTACTTTCATGTAAAAATAAAACATAACGAATCTTACAGAGTTCGACACTCGACAAGATCGAAGAAGTTTTACTGCTCGTAGAGCCTCGTGAATCGTGATGTTGAACTTCATCGTCTAAATATTTAAACTCTTAACTAAAGGGAAATTTTTATTAATAACAATACTAATTATTTCTTATAATATTTGTTTTACAGAGGACGTTGGAGACTCTGTTGATAATTGTGAGTGGAACTCAGTTATTCTGCATTGGTGCTGTCCATGTTGGTCTTGACAATGTAGTTGCAAGAGACAGGGCATACTATTAATTTTATCAAACGTTCAAGATTATCTTGTAAAGGGATGTTGTAATGGTTTGTTCTTATTACTGCAAATAAATTCTGATTTTTTAAGGTTGTATTTGTACTGAATTACTTTGAAATAATACCGCGTTTGATGAATTTTCTCGTTCTTCAAAATTTTGTCGGCTCAATATACATACCCACGCTTAAATCATGAGACAAAACAGAATTCGACTATTGTTATTAATGTAAGCGAAGAAAAGAATTACACGAGACACGTAAATAAAATTTTTTTTGTAATATAATCTTTGTTTGACCCAATTAATGAGATTTTCGGAACTGATGTATTTTGAAATAGTAATTTTTGAGAAATGAAAGAATTTTGATTTACGTGTAATATTATTTTATTAAAAATATATAATTAAAAAAAAGAGAGAAATGTATTATAATCGTAATAGTTCATACAAATTTATTGACGGGTGCGCAAGCACAACCACTCGAAAAAAGTCAGGCGCTCAGGCAACTTGTGAAGGGTGGAAATTGAGAAAGAAAAAGCAGATCCTTCGTTCTTCACCTTCCTTCATCCACCTCACCCCACTTCCAGGGTCATCCATGTACCCAAACCTACTCTACACGCACCCCAAACCATCACTTACACCCCGATCTCTCTGCATATTCAGGTCCTTTACCCCAACCAAAATCGTGAACTATCAGCTATACTATTCCAAGAAACCAAGAATCAATGTCAAGTGCACTGCAGATAGTAACAGTGAAGCAATTGGGGGCACAAAAAATTGGGAAAAATGGGTACCCAGAAATCTTTTTGCAGCAGAGAAAGTATTTAGATTAATATCTGGGGCAACCTCCAGCCCCATTGCCCAGTACATATCCTCTCCCACCACTTTCTTGCACTCCGTCGATCCCAGAATTAAGTTGGTATTTTTCTTTTGCATCTGTAAATTTGTTTTTATTTATTTTTTACACAATGATGAATTTCCTTAATTCATGGTTGGCCTCTCACCTCTGCTTATTGTTGGATTTGATGCCGCCTTTGTTAGTATAATGATTATTATTTTTAAACTGGGAAAAGGCAATTTATGAAGCTTAATGGCTGATTTTCTCTGGCCCAATCCAATTTTCTTGCTCGTATTATATATATGCATATATAAGTAATTGGGCTGGAAAAGTTGATCATTTTGGATTTCAGGATTGTGTGTTGAGTGAAAGTCGATGCAATATTAGTATATAATTGTTTGAGAAAATGGAAAGGAATAGTTCATGGCTGCAACCTTCAATCTTACTCACAGAATAAAGTTGGAGGAAGATATCTATTTTCTGATAGTTATAAGGATTTAGTAAGAAAACAACTCCATGCATCAATCTTCGAATTTATTTGTAAATTTTATTTTATGGACTAATTACCGAGTTCTTGGATTTAAGCAAAAGAAGAAGCTCTAATAGAAAATTTAGAATAAGATACTCTATCCCTATGTATCTTTTATATTATTTTGTTTTTCCATTATCCCAGCAATTTTATTAAGCACTTTTGTTTTGCTGTTTTTTTCCACATTTAAATTGGTAAAGTGACTGTGTTATGTGATGTAATTGATAAAATTTGTGACTTGCCTGTATTTCATTGTGAGAAGAATGTGGAAGCACGGCACAATGTAATTCACCATTTTGGTCTCGTTGCAAGGAAGAAAGAAATTGAAGACAAATGGAATGAAAGTTTTCTTTTATGTTTCTTCAAAATTGGTGAAGAAGAAAGAAACTTTCTCTATAAATGCAATTTTTTATCTTCCCTACGAGAAGAGAAGCTTCATACGAGTCTTTGGAGATTTTGTTTTTCATTTCATATTTGCAATTTATGCTAATTCCAATTATCTGTGTGATGAAAGATGTTCTTTATTTGGGAAGTTTTAGAAGCTCGAAATTTATGACAAACAGATCTAATTTATACCTTTGCACTTTATCTTTATTTGTAGTAATTTATTATTTACAATGCTCACTTTAATAACTATATTGCCTTCCATGATTCTGCAGGCATGGGTCCTTACTCTAGTTATTTTACCAGCTAGGTCAGACATTGCGGTGCGCCTGGGAATAGTCATCTATCTTGCCTTGTTGTCCATAAGGGTTCAGCCCTTAGAGGTGTGGATGGTAAGACTAACTTCAAACTACGCTCATAGATGGGGTAACATAGGGGGAAAAGGAAACTATTTTCACTTCTTACATAAACACATTCACATCTCTCCATCATGGGATAACTATAGTAATAATACTTGTGTTTATGCAGGGAACTGCCTTATGAATCTCCAATATTGTTGTAGGATCAACTAGGAAGAGTGTCGCTGTTGTGTGGATTCTTATTTATATTACTGGGGCTTAGTACTGATAGCGCACCTTCCCTCTTATGTTCAAGAACCCCACCATCTTCAATGACCAGATTACCAAGTCTTCAAGCATCTTTTGAGGGTTATAGATATGTACTTTTGAAGTTCGGGCCATTACAACTTACAAGAAAGGGTTTGTCGGCGGCTAGTACAGCTGCATGTTTAACATTTACCGTAAGTTTCGTCTATTCTACTTATTTACTCTGTTTAAGTAGACCTGTTGTCAACTTGTGGGATACGCAGCTCTTACATTATTTTGTGTATATCTTAGACCAACTCCTTGGAGTTTGTAATTGGAAACCTCCTTGCATACAATGGAGTGTAAAGTTAACTTTGTTCCTTCAATCCACATCTTAGAATTCACCAGTCTCATCTGCTTATTGTACTAATTGTTAATGGCCCTTGTCCGTTGAAAGATTTTGTTATTGATACCTATATAATATATATTGCCTTTAATAAATCCAAAAGCATTGTTGACCAGATAATTGGCAAATGCAGGATTGTTGGGCACATAAATTTTAGGTTTTGGTTCGTTTATGATATTGCAGAGCATATAGTCAACAGCAAGTCTTCATCTGATAATTCTATAGAACAGCATTGAGCCGTCGATGTGTCGATTTTTGCAACCTCTGCATGAGTTTTCTTCAGGAAAGGACAGAGCTGTAATGATTTCTTTAATTTATATAGCTACTAAGAAATCAGCTAAGGTTGCTTGTTGTTAAAGACCCTGACATAGCAATTGGTGGGAAAAACGATTTGATTTAGTGTTTGGAATCTCAAATTCATCCAATACATCTAAGTATAACTGATTATAGTTTTTGAATTTTGTGCAATTTTTTTATTTTTTAATAAATTATGAGCCAAAAACTGTTAATTTGAGATACTGCTAGCATTCCCCTCCTATTCTGCTTGGACTTGAATGGTTTTGCCTTGTTTCTATTCCGTGGACTATATTTCTGATATTTAGTCGTCTTTATTTTGTTGAAGATTTTTCAAAGTGCTAGCCTGTGCTTGACGACCACAACACCAGAGCAGCTTGCATTTGCTTTTCAATGGTTCATTCACCCTTTGGCGCATATTGGTGTTCCAGTATCTGAAATCATCTTTACTCTCTTGCTTTCATTAAGATTCATCAATCTGGTGTTTGATGAGGTGAGATTGGTCAATTCAGTTATTGAACTTTTAATGGTTAATTGCTCTTAGATGCTTGTAGCTGTAGATGGATGGCTTCCTATAGAATTAAATAAATTTTTTAGACAATCCTGAAACTATTGTACATGTTTGCAGGTGCGAAATGTGGCTCTGGGGATTGTGTCTCGTCGAATAAAATGGGAACAGTTGACAACAATGGAGACAATCGATGGTATTTTATGACTTCAAATTATACAGCGAAGCTTTTTCCCTGATCTGTGATAATGCTGACGTGCTTCTATAGAAATATTATTACGAGTTCATTGTGATTTAACCTCCCGCTTCTTAGTCCTATGCAATTCTTTTGCATGAGAATTATAAGATAATTGAGTACTATTCCCATAATCTGATTTGTACTAACATACATATATATATGTGCGCACAGCATAAAAGAGAAAATAAAGAATGCGATAAACCTTGATTGTGAAATCACGGATAGGTTTACTCGGGAACGACTTAGAATATTGTCTCATCCTCAAAAAAGGAGGTGTTATCTCTGCCATTGTCAAACGTGGTTCTATTTTCTTGCAGTTTTCTTCACATACATCCGTCGGATCTTCAAGAATATCTATAACCACGCAGACCAGATTTCTCAGGTACATTATTTTCCCTGAACGTTGATAATTTCTTTTGTCATGTACTTTCTTGTATAACCCACTTCTCAAGTTTGTCTTTACAACAGACTACTTCACTTTATTTTACAAAGTAACCAAACATGGAAGTATGTTTCATTTACTGTTGGACTATATAGCATAAGCCCTTCATTTTTGTGCATTGCAGGCGATGATTGTTAGAGGTTTTCGAGGAGACTGCAATGCTCACAAAATTTTCTTGTCAGCTGGGCCATCTATGGCAATGCCAAATATTATTTCTTTCTCTTGCCTAGTTGGTCTTATAGGTGCTACCACTTTGTCTAAATACATTATTGTTTGATAATTGTACTGCTTCTATTCACCTTTCAAAAAAAAAAAAAAAAAAATTGTACTGCTTCTATTCTGGCTTCATGCTATGGTAATCTATTTTGACAATTGTACTGCTTCTATTCTGGCTTCATACTTTGGTAATCTATTCAAGTCCTCTTCTGATGCCCGTTCATCGCCTTTTCTTCCCTCATTTTCCTGTCATTTCAATTGTTCCTCCGTTGTTTTGAAAATTAACAGGACGATTTTTTTGGGACCTCAAAAAGATTTATGGCATCTCAGATAGTATCAGTTAATATCTCGCTTTTCTTGTTCCCTCACCAGTTCTTGAATCCTTACCTTCACGGTGGGTAACACAATCCAAGCAAACTATAATATGTTGATAAGAAAGGTCCATGAATTGTCTGGTCTAAGATTTCATAATGTATCTTAATTTTTTTCCGATATGATCATGCACTGTATACCGTGCACAAGTATAAATTTTATGTATTTTAATAAATATTACATGATATTTATGTGTTATGGACATCGAGATATAGTTAAGATACGTTCTGTAGAACATACTATTTAGTAAAATAAGATTTTAACTTCATTCAAATCAGACATACATTATGAAGAGTATCGTGCACTAGACTCTGCAATCTGAGCACAACAAATGACTCAATGGTCTTTCCATTATTCCTCTATGTCAGGTCCAATATTGTAATTGACATGTTTGTGAATAAAATGGTCTTAATTGAACACTTGTAAAAAGTCAAGGACTTGGATGCAATTTTGTATAGATGAGTTAGGTTAGGTTAGAGGTTGAAAACAAGGAAAACGTGACGTTGGAATTTCACTAGATTGTTGCCATGACTTGGCTCGAGCGGCAGAAACAGAAACATTGTTGCCCGCCTTTCGCCTTGCTGTCGCTCGAAGCGACAACTCCCTTGCTCGAGCGAAAGACTTCCTTGCTCGAGCAACATATTATGCGATCAGTTCTAATTTGTGATTTTAAAGAGTTTTGCACGGCCCATAACACCTAAGCATACCCAACTATAAATACAAATATTTGTGACGAATTTCATGTGGTTACTTCATTGTGCTACAATTGCAAAACACTTTCATATCATTATTTGAGAGATGCAAGAGGCAAATTCATTGATTGATTCATCCACACCATTCTTGTGATCCAGCAATCGAGTTTTGGGAAAACATCAAGGTTCATTAATTCAAAACACCCGACTTCCTTAACACTTTAAGGAAGGGATTCAAGCGCAGGAAGAAGAACGAGAATAGGTAATTCCTGGGTATTCACTTGGAAGAGACGTGTGCAGAAAATTGTAAGACTGATACAACAAATCTTGGTAGAAGATTGTGAGTTTGTAATTTACAGTGAATCTTGGAAGCTACAGAAGGTAGATCGGGAGATCTAACGGTTGACTAGATAGTATCTACGGTAGCATATCGTGAGTTTGGAAAGAACAACATATCTTGGAATTGCAGGGTTAACAACAGCTAATGGAACTAGTTTGGAATTGAATTGTAACCCACGTTGTCTATAGTGGAGGTAACTGTCTTAGTCCCAAAGTTTTTATATAGTCCAGTTTCTCTGTCATCAAACTTTGTGTTATTTATTACTTTCCAAATATTACAACTGCGGTAATTCAACTTAGGGAATTGGATTGTATGCTTAATCATCTAGAAACTAATTAAAAGTGACTTGTTACTTTAATTAGTGTATTTTCGCACGTAAGGTCAAACTTAGTAAACTAAAAACGGATAATTAATAATCATTCGATAACTTAGTAGTCAATAAATTGATAATTCGTAATTTCCAATTGGTATCAGAGCCTAATTTCGATTCCCATCCTTAACTTGTCTAGATGAGTAGTTCATTGTCCGTCCCGCCATACTTTGATGTCACTAACTATGCCTATTGAAAAGTTAGGATGAAAGCTTTTTTAAAATCTATGGATGAACGAATTTGGTTGGGTGTGGTGAATGGTTAGAGTGCCCTCAGTACAACTGTAGACAACGTATTGACCCCCACTCCCATTGTTAATTAGACTAGGACAAACTTAGATGAATGTAACTGGAATAGTAAAGCCTTACATGCCTTATTCATGGCGGTATCCCCGGAACAGTTTAGGAGAGCGTCTATGTGTGAGGTAGCCAAAGAGGTTTGGGATATTTTGCAAACCACGTATGAGGGAACTCAGACTGTTAAAACCTTTAAGTTGCAAATGTTGACCACTGGGTTTGAAGAGTATGATGAAAAAGAATGAAACTTTTGATGAGTTTTATGCAAGCTTAAATGACATAGTGAATTCTAATTTCAACCTAGGTGAGAGAATCTCGAAGCCTAAAATTGTTAGAAAAATCCTTAAATCCTTACCTGAGCGATTTAGGGCTAAAATCAATGCTATTGAGGAGAGTAAGGATATAGACTCTATTAAGGTAGAAGAGCTAGTTGGATCTCTCAAGACTTATGAACTTACATTAGCTATACCTACAAAACATAAGTAATTGATCTTAAAAACTATGAGGAATAGTCATAAAGAATCCTCGGATTCATAGTTTCCTAATGAAGAGGAATTAGCATACTTTGCTAAAAAAATTCCGAAAAAGTTTTGGAATAAACAAAAATCTCAAGAGAAGCATAGAAGCAGTCCAAATGAGTCTAGGAAGAATTCTAAATCTGTGAGATGCCATAATTGTCGAGGCTTTGGCCATATTAGGAGTGAGTGCCCTAACAGTAGGAGAATCTCGGATAAGGCTATGAATGCTACTCTTACTGATGACAAGTCTAACTCGGACAATTAGAGTGAGAAATCCACTTGAGAGGAAAGTGGAAAATATTTTACCTTTACTATGAGAATTAAGGAAGGATCAGACCAAGGAAGTTAAAGAGAAGATGACTTAGATAGTGATGAGGATTCTGAAGAAGAGTCTAAGAATGAGGAAGATATCCAAGAGGTTTATGATAAGATGTACGAGGAGAGTCTTAAGATTTTTACTAAAAATAAAACCTTGAGTGCGAAAAATAAGGAACTTGAATTGAAAAATGAGAAGTTAGTAGCGCACATTAAGGAATCTCCATTAGTCCCGAGTGAAGTGAAATCCATAAATGAATCTTTAGATACCTAGGTTAGGGATCTCACTAATGAGCTTGAAAAGACCCTTAGGAGAGCTAATGAGCTAACAGTTGAAAATGAAACCTTATAAGTCTAGTTAAGAACCTTCTGAACGAACTAGAATATTTTAAGTTTCAACTGCTTATCTTCTCTAGTGGTTCTAAAAAGTTAAACAACATTTTAGGAATGGGTGAGCCGACTGAAAATAAGGGAGGTCTAGGTTTTAAGGAGAAGAGTGCTAGTATGTCCAGGACCATATTTGTCCTTGCTACTGACCAGCCCAAACTTTTGCCTAACCCCGATCTTAAGAATAATAGATTCGTTAGACAAAGGCCAACTAGACAGCGTATGACCAATCAACCTAGGAATAGACGTCAGTGTCCACACAACATTGGTCCTAGGTTTATCCATACATATTTTAACTGTGGTAAGTTATGACACATAAAGCCTATGTGTCATCATTTCCTAAACAAAAATAGAAACCATAACTTAAATAGAAATAAGAATCATGAGTTTGTTGGTCACATTGACTTTCTTACTAATCAAGTAAGTCAATTGGCGAAATTAATGACACAGATGAATATGAATATTTCAGTCACTAGATAAGTTTGGGTGAAGAAAGGTGATCTAAAAAATTGAGAAATAGATCACGGTGCTCTTAAAGGTAAGAACATTTACGTACCTAACTGATTAGGTATTTTCTGATGCATGCTTGTGTTTTATCATTGTGTGACATTGATTTATGCATGCATCATATTTGTTTATTTGTTTGCTGGGTAGAAAATTCATGCATATTTTATTTATTTATTTATTTTATGTTTATTTGTGTGTATGACATTTTTTGTGCATGGTGCATTCGCATTTTAAAAGAAAAACAAAAAATTGAAAAATTGAAAAGTAAAAAATGATGAAATTTTTAATACAACATAATATATAACATTCTTAATCTTGCATGTTGATCATGTATGGATATGATTGATAAGTTGTAGTATAGTTTCCATTACTTGCTTGGATTGATATGGAGTAATTAGTATATGCGTCTTTATGTACCATCTGTATTGCATACACTATGATTTTGTAAATGGAACTTAATCGCATGTGTGAGATTTGGGATGACAATCACTAGTTAGTAAGTTGACTTTGAACATGAATTGACCACTTTTTGAAGACTTAAGCCTAAGTATATCCCCTAATAAGCTCAATATCTTAATGTTCTTCTTCGAGTCTATTTGACTCGGCAATTAAGCTTGTAGGGTGTCTCCAAATCTAGTGCATATGGTCAACTGACTTGAGTTAATCAGCCTAAAGCTCGCTACATGGGTAATCTTAGTTGCTCAATGGAGAAAAACCTGCATTTAAGATGAAAAATTGACGAGCTTGAAATATGTGAAAAATTATATATGCTCATATTTAAAAAAATTGATATATGAAAAAAAAAAACATTAATTTATAAGTCCTACTATGTTTTATGGTTTGATTTTCATTAATAGGAGAATACACTTATTGACAGTGATGTTTAGCATGTCACTTCTCACAAAATTAAGGTTTTGAATCATGTTTGTATTGAATTAGGACACTTTACACACATGAGATATTTATAAAATTTACTCAATTCTAACCTAATCTGAGTATGTGGGGGAGGTTTATTACTTGTTAATTATGTTTGTACATGCTATCAATTGGTTTGGACTGTTGTATATTCATGGTTAAAATTGTATTTGAAATTGCATCCTTAGTCATTTGTGACAAAAAAGGGAAGAGATATAATATACACAGGGGGAGCATTAAATGATTAAATGAAATTGAGTTTTGCATTTTATGTCTGAGGGGTCGTTGGGGAGAGACGTAGATACATTTGCCTACTACATAAAAAAACATTGAGAGTTTGTAGTAAGGTGGAGACTGTACATTGCATTTGCATTGCATATCATATGCATAGCTCTTTGTAAGGGGGAGACTATGCGTTGCATATCATATGCATAGCTGTTTGAGTTTTGATATTTTGTGATGTTAATATTTTAGTTGGTGTTTTGATTTGACATTAAGTCACATCTCAAACTAGCATGCTTATTTGTATTCATGAGTTTTTATTTTTTTGATTTCCTGTATCACGCGTTTTTACACTAGGCATTGCATTTTTTTATTTTAGGAAACAAGTATACCAAGGAATACAAGAAGTAGAAGAACTTGAGTAACTTGACTAGTATAGATTGGGGAGTTTAGTTTTATGCATTTTATTTCCTTGACCTTATTTGTATGGTTTTGTCACAAAAATGCCAAATGGAGAGATTGTTAGGTCCAATGTTGTAATAGTTATGTTTGTGAACAAAATGGTCTTAATTGAACACTTGTAAAAAGTCAAAGACTTGGATGTAATTTTGTATAGATGAGTTATGTTAGGGTTAGAGATTGAAAACAAGGAAAACATGGCACCGAAATTTTGCTAGACCGTTGGCATGACTTGGCTCGAGCGGCAGAAACAGAAACATTGTTGCCTACCTTTCGCCTACAGCTCCTTTGTTCAAGCGAAAGACTCCCTCGTTCGAGCAACATATTTATGCGGTTAGACCTAATTTGTGATTTTAAAGAGTTTTACACAGTCCATAACACCTAAACATCCCCAACTATAAATACAGATGTTTGTGACGAATTTCATGTGGTTGCTTCATTGTGCTACAATTGCAAAACACTTTCATATCATTGTTTGAGAGATACAATAGGCAAATTCATTAATTAATTCATCCACATCATTCTTGTGATTCAGCAATCAAGTTTTGGGAAAATATCAAGGTTCATCAATCCAAACACCTGGCTTCCTTAACACTTTAAGGAATGGATTTAAGTGCAGAAAGAAGAACGATAATAGGTGATTCCTGGGTATTCATTTGGAAGAGACGTGTGCAGAAGATTGTAAGACTGATACAACAAATCTTGGTAGAAGATTGTGAGTCTGAAATTTACAGCAGATCTTGGAAGCTATATGAGGTAGATCGAGAGATCTAGTAGGTTGACCAGATAGTATCTACGGTAGCATATCGTGAGTTTGGAAGGAACATCAGATCTTGGAATTGCAGGGTTTACAACAGCTAGTGGAACTAGTTTGGAATTGAATTGTAACCCACATTGTCTATAGTAGAGGTAACTGACTTGGTCCCAGAATTTTTACTTAGTTGGATATCTCTGTCATCAAACTTTTTGTTATTTATTACTTTCCAAATATTACAATTGCGTTAATTCAACTTAGGGAATTGGATTGTAGGCTTAATCATCTAGAAACTAATTAAAAGTGATTTGTTGCTTTAATTAGTGTATTTTCACACGTAAGGTTAAACTTAGTTTGTAAACAAAAAACGGATAATTAATAACCATTCAATAACTTAGTAGTCATTAAATTGATAATCAGTAATTTTCACTCTAGACTACCTCACAACGAACCTCGATGATTCAAGACTTTGCAGTTAAAAATACATAACGTGGTCATTTTTACATTGTTATTTCATTTCTACTAAAAACGATTGAAAATGAAGAACAATTACTTTCTTCTTGCATTGGCCAATCATCAACTAGACAAACCCATGCCAATAAACAGCCCAAAAATAAGCTAAAAGAAGAGGGGGAAAACACAAGTATATGAAAACAAACATGAAGTTATGTGAAATAGCCATCCCTTGTTGCCTAGGTAATGAAGGCAATAGGATATTAGGAAGTGAACTTCACCAAAGGGCGCAAAGAAGAAAAAATAGAAATTGTCCAAAATAATTTTTACTGGTAGTATGTGTAAAGTGAAGCAGAACAATCAAAGGATACATAGAAAAACCTGTTCTTGACGGCAAGTTATCACTTAACCGATGGTTTAATAACAAGTTATTCTCCAACCTTTAAAAATGAATAGGTTGAGTCACCAGTCTCATTGACGAAAATAGTCCAAAATACTGTTAAATCGACTCGTGATCCTTGGGCGTCTATTTTGTGAAGCTAGATTTTGCTTAACTTGGAAGTCATAAATGCTTCCAAGACGGTTGCGTGATAATATAATGAATATTTGGACAATTTTCATCTTTGGGGACTAATTATACAAATGAAACGTTAGATACTAGCTGGCTTCACTGCGGACAACTTGCTACTGAGACAATTGGTTGGGGAAAAAATAGTACACAGCAAAAGGGACCTCGGTCGATCTATGAAATAATATCAGCAGTTTCAAGGCTCTCTTTTTCGGGTACTTTACAATACAAACTTACCAACAAAATCAGATGACTCCCCGCTTTCCTTTGAACGGTTACTAGTATGTCGAAAGAAAAGACACTAGAAAAAGCCCGTACATGAATGCCAAATCAATAAGACTACTCTACGAACGTGACACAAGCACTGCTTGATAAAGATATGAAACAGGTAAAACTACAGAGCCATAGTACAGCTCTAACAAGTTCTTCATGAAAACGAGGTTCTACTTAGTTACATGGCTGAAAACCCACTAAAACTAGCCGAGGAAGGAGTTACAAGGTTCAGACTAGAGAATGAAGATAAAATATAGAAGGAAAAAAATATCTCTTACCCTGCAGCTTAGAAATTTACTAGGTTTGCCAGCAGAGACTTCTTCTACCCTCCTGCATGATCTCAAAGGCGATTTTGTATCTTTCCAAAGATGCTGCTCCTGCCTCGATAAAATTAAGGGATTCTTCTCTTAAACTCCAAAACATCAGGGGCTTGAAATCTTGAGAACCGCCTGCTGAATGAGCATCTCGGAGTATACCATATTTCGCATTTTTTGTCCATCGATGCAAGATATAGCGAGACGGAAGCTCCCTTATGTTCATTATTTGGAATACCTTCAAAGCATGCCTGCAAAGAACACCTTCGAACTCAAACATTTTACAACTACAACTGATATTAAGATTGGATGCATTAAAGGCAACTGTATTCCTTTCATCTCCATTTCCGCACTTCTGTACCAGATATCTACTAATGGCTCCTTCGACATTTATTTTTGTTCCAACATAGCTATAGCATTCTAAAAGCTCTTTCTGAAATACTTTAAACATTGTGATGGTGTAAAGCCTTCTACACTGTTCTTCTATGGGATCTTTTGTATGCAAAACTGCTTGTATATTAAACGAGTTCAAATCCTCCTTCCTTTCCTCTTCACGGCGTTGTGCAAGAGCTTTCTCATACCATACAACAAATTCGTTGAGAGGTGTTTGGGCTGTCAATAGCGGACTGAAATATGATTTCAAGCTTCCATCCACAGGAATGCCAGCAAAGAATATGCCCTTTATGTGCAGCGGAACCCAACTTTTACGCATTCTGTACATCTCCTTTAACCAAGCATTCTCTTTCAAGTTATATTTGTTCATAAGCATATTCCATGCCGAATCAAATTCAGTAGCCGTCTGGGTCTGAAAAATACAAGTTTCATACTCATATTTGAACTTGGCATCCATTGAGAGTAATGCACCCAAGTTCTCCTGTTCTTTGTTCAGAATTTGCCATGCAGAAAATCGATGATGTGACCCCGGAAAAACTTGTGAAATTGAATTTTGAATGGCCTTGTCCTGATCAGCTATTATAGACACAGGGTGGCGCCCCGACATTGCCCTAAGCCATGCCTGAAATATCCAAGTAAATGACTCTTCCGATTCATCCGCAATTAGAGCACAGCCAAGAAGTACCGATTGCCTATGATGATTAACCCCAATAAAAGAAGCAAACGGCACAAAATACTTACCTCTCCTGTATGTTGTATCAAACACAATTGCGTCTCCAAACTGAGTGCAGGAAAATCTAGACCGTGCATCAGCCCAGAAAAGATTCATGCCTTTACCATCACACATTTCCACCGCATAAAAAAATCCTGTATCCTCTGCTTGCCGAGATTGAAAATACTCAAGAAGCATACTATACCACTCACTACCAATATTACTTTCTCGGACTCGCTTGATCAGGCTGAGGCCTCCATTTGTTTCAACTAAATCCAAATTTTCCAACTCACTGCTTCCTTCCTCTCTATACCCCTTTGATGCAACTATCACTCGTCTACTAGGATCTGTGGGACTGTCAAATTCATGATTATGTTCCTTTTGAAGACGATCGACCACCCACCTTCCTGATTCTTGTCTTTGTATTCTCATGTACGCTCCACAACCTACTCTTGAAGGGTGCTGATGCCCTTCCTTGGAGCACACAAATCTTCGGGATGTAATTGATCCATCATGTTTGGAGCGGAATAACTGACCTATCCTGACTTTAAATCCTGTAATGGCTGCATATGTGTAGTAGAATTTGTATGCTTCATCAGCAGAACTAAATTCAAGACCCTTGAATGGTTCACCTCTAGGTACTGCAATTCCACCCCCGTCTTCCTTTTTGAGACGTTTAATGTCAACAACACCAGATAGACCATCCTCCTCGTGCGATCTGATTCCTGTCCTACTTGCCCCACCAGCTGATGATCTAGGAGTTGGAAAACTTTTTCTCTGAATCTTGGGTGGACAAATTTCTCCAGGGACTTCAAGTTCATGGTTGTGTTCCTTTTTTATATTGGCCAAAGCCCACTTCCCAGAATCAACTTTTTGCACTCTTATGAAAGCAGGACAGCCAGTTCTTGCGTTTGTCTGAAATCCCTCCTTTGAACATACAAATCTCCTAGAAATAACGTCACCATCTACTCTGGATCTATACAGCTGACCAATCCTAATTTTGAACCCCACTTGGGTTGCATAGTCACTGTAAAACTCTTGGGCCTCTTCAGCCGAATCAAACTCTAACCCCACATGTGGTTCCATCTTGGATTCTCCTTCATCTTCACAATGGCCATTGCTTTTTCCAATCACTAGACCTGCTGGTTTCGTCCTTACAGACATAATATTTCCCAACTCCTCTCTATTCATGTCAGTATCTGCAGCACATAAAGAAAAAAAAGAAGCCAGTTATTTACAATCTACAACCAAGAATAGTTGATATGAGGTTTAATCTGTCTTTACTCACTTCATAATATTTTGTGGCCAAGATGGAAACAGCAGCATTAACTCATAAAGAAGTACAAATTAAAGCTAAAAAAAATTCTGACGCACATAAATAGTAATGACATAAAATTTGATATAAGAAGTGCATTTAACCAGCACTTAATCCTCAGTAAGTACCATACAATAATGCTAGTTCTGAACATATGTAAGGAAGCAGGAGAGCAACTACATTATTGTACATCAACTTGACAAGAGTGCATATCAATATTCAAACCTTAACATGAAAGAAAGATTCCTGAAGAGGTTAAAATGGCATTTGTGCGTGTCGAATCAGACGGAATTAGTTAGCACGTGTAAAATGAGAAGGAAAAAAAAAGTAAAAGGAACAAAGGAAAAATATATCTTAAGAGAAAATAAATCATAGTTTTTAATTTGATTTACAATTAGCTTTTGACGTTAATCCTACTCAAATTAATCTAGGAGTCTGTTATACACTACTATGATGCACCGACACGAACACATCGACATGCGATTTTTCAAAAAAGTATTGATAAGATACATTGTCGATATGTTGATTAAATTCTTTAAAATCCTTCACCTATAAAGTATAAATTTAGTTTTATACTAGTTATTAATTTTATTGTTAAAATCTTTTAAATGAGTACCTATTTCTTATTTAATAATAACTTTAAGTTAAAACTATATAACATTTCGGACAAAGAAAGAAAAATGATCATGGTAGGGTGTTCATAGAGTGTCGGTATCCAACACGTGTTGGACATGGACACAGACAAGCTACCCTACTTGAATTGTCTGTGCAACACAAATACACTACCTAATAGGAACACAAGTGTCAACAATTCAACACACACATTAGCTTCACTTCAGGACGTTTTAATAAACGTATCTAGCTCATTTGGACATCACGATTGACAGACATAGCATGCAGAGAAAAATTAAGTTATCAAACCTTGACTCTCAACCAGCTAAGCTAAGATTTTAAGTGCATTAACTTGTTTGTTGGGTATCAAAAACAAAGTTTCAACTTAATTTGAAAATATTAAATACATTTTATAACTTTAACCTTGGATAAATTACATTTTACCCCTTTTTCAGTTGCATCCTTGACCATTTGATTATTCATAAACATAGCCAATATTAACACTCACTGTTTGAATTGGCAATAGATTGTGGAAGGTGATGTGTTGGTATAAACGAGTCTACATATCACTACACTTGCTAATTTTATACGTTGGGAGTTTTTACACTGCTAAATATTATTTTTATAGGTGCATCAAATGTGCCATTTGTTAGCAATCAAATAGCAACCCAAATAAAGCAGCTCAAAAAACACTGAGAAAAAGGGTAACTTGGAACCCTGTCCAGTTCATCCGGCAACTTAAAATACCAAACAGAAGCTTTCCATGCCTAAGGCAACCATTAAAACAAATCTCCTTTTCCCTCCAAGTAAATCCTTTCATTTATATAGTGTACTTTATCAACTAATCCATGCATATATTAGTTGCACCCCCTAACGACAAAGTTGGTATTTACCTTGGTCGTTGTCGCTACACCCATCAATACAAAAAGGCAACAAAAACAAGTCTTTGAATTATAAAGTAAGAGAAGGAAAACTCAAAATTAATAAATGAGTAGATCCACAAATTATATCGGAATAACTACACATGTGCCAGCCAAAAAAAATTAAAAAAATGGAGCAAAAGGTGTGGATTTTCACAAAGTAAAATGAGTTAAATGAAATCCTAGATTTTAAGTCTCCAATCAAACAAAAGAGCAAACCCAATTTGTCAGCTCCCACAAAAATTATCATTCATTCGACACAAAATCAAGTTCAACGTAAAACCCAGAAAAAATACACATTCAACAAAAAAATAAAAATGAACCATAAAAATAAGAAAACGGATGGGTTAAAAAATTACGAAAAAAACCAATTAGGGTTTTACCTTTTGCATATCGCTGTAGCTGAAAATCCAATTGAGAGTTTCTGACCTAGAATTATTCTAAATTCAGGTGGGTCGCTGAGAAATTTCATACATTGTGACGTAAAATCCACTGATTCACGCGGTCCACTCAAATAAATTACACTTTAACTGAAAAAAAGTCTGATCATTTCCATTTTTAAAATGGATCAGAAATGAAAATCTGGTTTTCCTTTTTCTTTAAATTTGCTGATTCATTGCAGTCATGGCTGAAGCGGGTGTCGATTTTCCAAGTACTTCGGGCGGGTGGAGCTGAGGTGGAATTTCAGTACGGTACGCTTTTTATCGATGGGTTAGAAAGAGAAAGTGAGAGTAATTGTGGAGATAGTTTTTATATGGTGGTTGTTATGGGGTCCGTCCGTAGGTGGCTAAATTGTTTAAGGTGGAGTCCATGAGGTCACTTCAGATGGTGACGGATGCCTTTATATCGACTAACTTCATGATAGACACGTAAAATTTTGATCAATTAATTTTCTTTACAAGTGAATTTAGAGTCTAGTTGGGAGAGCTAAACGTCGGTTAAAATTGAAAATATAGTCGTTATTGGGTCCACTCGTCTAATAAAAGTAAACAATAACGACTAATTTTTCAATTTTAATATCTACCAAACGGGCTTTTAAAGACCATTGTACTAGTTGATTTAGACTCTTGTTGACGACTTACCCACTCTATCACAATATAGAAGCGTTAAGACGAACGGGTCGGCCAAACTCGTGAAAATCAGCCCGGATCGACTTAGGATCGTGGGTCGACTCGTGACCCGAGCAGGCGGTTTACGGGTCAAGGAGGTGTGACCCGCGGGTTGCACCTTTATGGGCCGCAGTTAACCGCGGTCCGTGAAAAAAAAAATATTATAGTTAATAGGTTACAACCTAGTTGGGATATACTTAAATTATAAATTATAGTAAAAGTAGGTACCAACCTAATTGAGAAATACTTATGCTATAAATATTTGATAATAGTAATTAAAAATGCATTTAGTTGTTATTTGTTTAAGTTAAATTTAACTTTACAAAGTTATAAATAATTCATGTAACATTAAATTTGAATTCTATGTAAATATTTATTGGTATAAATATGAATTTATCATTTTGTTCAATTCTTAGTTTATATTTAAAAAAAAACATTTTTTTTGTTATAAATATGAAAAATTCTATATTTTTTTAATTTTATTTATACAATCATACGGGTCAAATCGAAACAAATAGTGACCCGTGACCCGCATTGGCTCGACTCGGATGAATCAGCGGGCGGGTTTGGGTTGTAGTCCAAAATAATGGGCTGAGCCGGAATCGGCCCAAACCCTGTAGTGAGCGGATTTTTTTTCACGCGGACCGTTACCGGACTCATATGTTGGCGGGTCGACCCGGCCCGAACCACCTGAATTGACACCTCTATCACAATATATGATATATCTTGATTTTGTATCTTTTGTAGATTTTATGTGACAATTGAAAGTTTTTCGCCGTCTTAGGAATGTCACACTATCTCTCGAATTCTTTTAATTAGGGACATGTATATGTTTAAGTACAACGACGTCAATAGATTTTTGCCCATTTTGAAAAGATCCCATGGAGACCATCCTACCTTTATAATAGGTCTCGGGCCAAATAGCCTATGATCATCTAAAGGGATTTGGTTCGTGATTTGTTCCTTCGATCATGTGTTCAATGAGCTAAGGGCCGTTGTGGGATTACCATCGCCCAACTGGATTGTTGGTAGCTTTGGGGCGAACCTTCGGGTTTGGTTGTGCCTTCAAACAATGTCCTCGGGTCACAAGCATGAGATCATCGTTAGACGGTCACTGACAAGGATCTCCATACATCTAATGGTGAGGCAATCCTACTTGAGGAGAGTCGTGCGCCGTGTGGTCTCCAAATGAGCAGCAGATTTAATGTATTTTATGTAAATTTAATAAATTTATGCATGTGACATATCTTTTCCTTGAAAATTGGAAGAATTGGATGAGAACTAAAAAACTAAGGTTGTATTAGGGAGATCATGTCGAGAATAGATAATTGTGAAATGGATAATTACATTATAACCGTAAAATTTATTTACTACACCGCATTATAATTACACTACAATTAAAATATATTTTCAATAAATATACTACGATAAATTTACAATTATATCCTAATTCAATAAAAATGAAAAAAAAAAATTGAATTCTGTGCTGTGTATAATTATTCTTCATGCCGATTTGCAATTTTTTTCTTGGAATTTCATTCTTTTCTATTTTGTTTTGTTTTGATTTCTTATTCGTCTATTTTGTTTGCTTGTTCACCTAAAATAAATATAATATATTTTCGTTGGGTACCAATAATAGTGATGGAATGAATAAATATACGAGTGAATAATAGATAGAATATTTATGTCATTTTACTCGTAACTATTTAAGTAAATAAGAAAAATGATGTGTATCGAATACTCTTTTATATATATATATATATATATTGCATTGGAGATGCTCTGAAAGTGACATAAATTAATTAAAGTTAAAATGAATATATTTGTAAACTTAATGCTACTTTATGTCGTGTCAAATATCTTTGGAACACTGTCCATTAATCAATAATTCTTTCTTTAATAGCAAGTAAGTGTTCAATATTTCTTTATAAAAGAAAATTGTACGAGAAAGTTGCACTACTCGTTCTCAACCTATAGTCTCAATTGAAATATCAATTCATGTATGAGTGGGTTTCTTTACCCGAAACCACCAACTTGGACAAGAGTGGGATTGAACCAACTATTTCGGTCTAGTTTTGGTTATGGATCTTATAATAAAAAATTGATGGTTATGGTCCGGTTCTAGATTTTATACACAGAACTGATTTTTTACTCGATTATTAAAAATATTTTTTAATGTCCTCTCAATTAAATAATAATTTATTTGAATTTATATAAATTATTTGGTTCCTTTTTTTTCCCATAGAATTAGTGGTTCTATTTTCATAATTCTCAAATTAGAATAGGTCATGTTCAATTTTTTAAGATACCAGAATCGAATCACTCGATGCCCATCCCTAATGGTATACTCCCATATGTTGTTGGGGACCATGGTTGCCCCTAACCTTATAAGTTGGGGGCTTTTCTGCTAAATGAAAATAGAATGAGATACTTTTTTTTCCTTAACATGGATTGATCCCCAAGTATTCAAACCAAGACATGTTTATGTAAGAGTATATCCAACTTTATAAAATTAAACTTTTTTCTTACGTTGGATTAATGACTAGAAATTCAAACCGTCATATCTTTATGCAAGATTAAGGTGATGAATTATGCGTCTGTCCGTGCCCCATTTCTACCATCTTTTAATCGATATGTTGTGAGATCCATTTGTGCAGTGATTACGGACACAAAATATACTTTTATGCCAGAAATGCCTTTTTTGTAAAGAGGAGTGAATTAAATTAAATGAGGTACATTGGTAATTTCAATCATTTCGATCAAGCATTACCGTCCTTCTTCACTGACACGGCAATGTATAACGTATGATTTCTTTTAAAAGTTAGATACAAATGCCTCCCACACAGGGGTTATATATCTTTTTCACATATTTCCGTTGTTCATGACTAACTGCACAATTTTAAGAGTTTAGGGACTAATACACTTCGAATAATATATTTGAGGACCAATAGTGAAATTCCCCCTCGTCGAAAGAGTCCACGGACGTTTATATCAGGCGACCATATCCAAGTCATCCACCGCGTACAAGCATATATACATAGAGGGAGAGAGATCCACCGCCATATATACACAGAGAGAGAGAGAGAGAGAGAGAGAGAGAACCCTCGTTACAGCATCAAGAATCCGATTCAAGATGGACGGCTATTCCGGCGTCGACGATATGAAGAATAATATTGACATTGAGGCCGGTGATGGGTTGCTGTATCCGGGAATCGGCTACGGCGAGAATCAGCTCCGATGGGGTTTCATCCGCAAAGTCTACGGTATTGTTACCCATCTAGTCTAAAAGTTTTAACAATTAGAGGTGATTATTCATGTAAATCTGTTTTGAACAGGTATTTTGGCTGCCCAGATCCTCCTTACTACTGTTGTCTCCGCCGTGACTGTTCTTTACGCCCCCATCAATGACCTGCTCCGTGGAAATTCTTGGATTTTGCTCTTCCTCCTCTTCACCCCCTTCATTTGTAAGCATATTATTTATTCTCAAGTTTTTTTTTTTTTTTTTTTTGTACAATTCTTGATATTACATCGCTGCACATACATACATATCATACACTTGTATACTTGTGAGGACAGGAAAATAGACATCTTTTTGGGGCAATTTGAGGATCCTGTTCTTCATTTTGCCCACGAGATATGAAAGCATATGAATAAAATACATTTAATTCAATGTATTTATGTAAACGTGTGATTTTGTTTTCATGGCTGTCAATTCATAAAATATAATTTACAATTTGTGATCCCATCAGTGCACCTATATCTATCGCAGTGTACACATATATATCTATTATGTTTGTAATGTTGATTCTTGCACTTGAATATACTGATGTGTGCCCGTGGTTTAAATTTGATTGTTGTCATTATATACTCTGTCATTCCATCCATCCCATCTTAAACTTAAAACACTCTTTCTGGAAGCATGCATTTTTTTTTTCTGGATTTGTCATCACATTTGTAGTTTTTATAGACGTTTGACCAGACAAAAGGTCAACTGCTGATTTTATGTGAAATAGATCGTTTTTATAAGCATTTTGACTGTGAAATGAGATTGTTTTGGGGGTAATGGAAGAAAGGTTTATCTTTGTTCACAATTTTTTATCTTGTTAGGGTTTATCTTCTTCTTCTTCTTTGGGATTTAGGCTTGAAATTCAACCACTGGTTCTCCATTCACATGTATCCTAATTCCTAAATCCAATTGTGACTCTTCATGTGTGTGTGTGTGTGTGTGTTGCTTGATACATAAAAACATCATAATGCTCATGCTGCAGCCTTTCCTGTGTGATTCTTCGCATGATTTCTGTGCCAGTGTTGATTACCGGAGATTTTGGGTATGGTTACATCATTCTTGGTTGTTATGCTGTGAATATAGATTTCGCACAATGTGCTCTTATCAAATTTTTGTTTCTTCTGTGCTTGGGTTCCTCTAGGAGTTCTCCCTGGGGTGGGGAATTTAGATTTATCATTTATTTGATCTTTTATTTTTATGCCCTACATATGCATTATTAAATCTTATTAATGAACCTAAATCTTGTACAGTGTTGTGGCCCTTGCACATTTATCAACAAAAGCACCCGCTGAACTTCGTATTCCTTGGGCTCTTTACTGCTTCTCTGAGTCTCACTGTTGGTGTGACCTGTGCCAATACTGAAGGTTAGTGGGTTTTTTGGGAATTTTGATATAATCTTGTGCCATCCATTACATGTTTCTCCCCTTACATACAATTGTATTTCAATTCACAGGAAGAATTGTGCTCGAAGCCTTAATCTTGACATCAGCCGTAGTTGCGGCTCTGACTGGGTACACTTTCTGGGCTTCTAAGAAGGGCAAGGACTTCAGTTATCTTGGACCAATCTTATTCACTAGCCTAATTGTATTGGTTTTTACTGGTTTTATCCAGGTCTCTCTCGCTCTCTCTCTCGGTTTTATTGCATCTAGGAACACAGCTACATTCACCATTACATAATCTGATAAACCCTTTTTTATTTTTGGTTATGCAGATGTTCTTCCCACTTGGATCTACCACTGTTGCCATCTATAGTGCAATCGGCGCTATAATTTTCTCTGGTTACATTGTATATGACACTGACAATCTGATCAAGCGCTTCACATATGACCAGTATATCTGGGCATCTGTCACTCTTTATCTGGATGTTCTCAACCTGTTTCTTACCATTCTGCGGATGATGAGACAGGGAAACAACTAAGATAATGTGTTACCACCTGCCTCTGGTTCGTCCTAGATGGTCTTATAATGTTGCTTTACCGTTTAGCAAGTACAAAAGTGACCTAAATGCAAATTGCATGCGTCCGCGCCTGTGCACATGTTGCTACCTATAGATTTACTAATGTTCCTATAAACTCGAATCATTAATATGCATGTAATCATTTCTCTGTCAGCGTTTGAATTTAATTTTCCAGATATATAATGTTTGTTTCATGTTTTCACTGCAAAATAAATGAAAATGATATTGAATCCCATCGCCAAGGACATTGCCAGTGCTTTTTAACACCTTTATGAATTCCCTTCTGCATCACCTAAATGACACCGATAGTAACTAATTACTATAAGAATGCTGGATTCTTCTAGAGGTGTAAAGCACGTTGACAGGCCATTTGAAGATACGATCTAGATAACGAGTGTCAATGGACGATTTGTGCACGAACAAATTAATCAGGTTGCGTTCATGGCATTTCATCAATTTGTATGCGTGCAAATGCTCGAAAACAGCGTGGAATGTTGGTCTAATGTATGTGATTTTGCAATATAAATGAAGTGTAAATTAATACTATCTTATGCCTCAAACCAAAACCAAAAAAGAATAGTGGATTTCAGTTGCTCATTATACGCTACAACCTAACGAACCTGAAAAAGGAAAAAAAAAACAAAACAAAAGTTGAAGAAGGTGAAGACCAAGTAAATGGCTCGGCAAGACATGATAATTCCAGCAAGTAAAATGTACTTAAGAGTTGAGATTTGGTAGTCGAGATACTCTTTCTATTTCCTTGATTATCATTTCCCTTTCCTCTTCAAATTGATCATCTTCACCACCTGCAATACCTAATAGAATTAGCAGGCACACAAAGTAGATAACTCGAAAAGCAAGAGCCAATCTCAAAATGAAAATAAAATCATGGATCACATTTAACTAGTGAATTGTTGCACCGAGATACAAATACCTCTGCCAGGAGAGAGATCGTGGAGCAGCGACAACAGCTTTTCATGGTTCTTTGCCAATATGATTTTTATCTCTCGAGGTATGCTAGGATTAGCCACAAAAACCTGTAAATGAAATGCCAAAATCAAATTCAAGGATAAATTAGGAATGAAACAACTGAATGACTAGAACATTCTTGATTTTAGACCTCCATGATTATTACATTTCCTGAAATCCACATTCATATTATCATATAAATAAAGTACTCGAAATACAAAGTAGTGGCAAATCAATTAGTCTTTAAAGAAGACGGATAAAATGACTATTGCATTCCATAAACCCGTGTGTGAAAAAAATGAAATAAAAAGAACAGAAGAAAGAAGTTTAAGAAACTTGTTCAGTGTCTTCACATCAAAGGCCATGCCAAATACTCCTTCCTGGACTCATATTAGTCATGTCTTTGTCAAATTGCTGATCAGGAAATGATCAATAAGTATGAGAGACAGAATTTGTTTATTTGAAACTAAAGCGACAAACTTTTACTTCCCTTCATTTATATGCACTTCAGATTAGATTTTAACAGTCAAATCTTTGAAGAACAGTCTTTCTGTGGTTTAACTAACAAATTAAATGAGGTGCTGCTACCCATCAACCCTGAACCCCTGCCTCTGTTCATCATATTTCACCACCGGACATGTATAAGCATCTAAGCAACTATAAACAAGTATAGAGGAAAGTTGACTACCGAAAACATGGAAGGCGGATATTTGAATGCTTTTGCTTGAATCCTGTACAAAGGGAGTTGTATAAGAGAAAAAGATGAGGAATACCTCTGGAAGAAATCCAGGTTACTTTGAAAGCGTTTTCCCCTCTGTTGCAATCTATCATTTCTTTCGATTCGTAAGCACATTAACGAATATAAATAATTCACCTAAAGATTCATACGATTCCACATTGATCATGACGTCATATAATCCCACAAGTGTCTGAGATCAGGAAGAGAGCATTTAGTACCTTCAGCAATGTCATCATGATTTTCAAGTGGTGAACTTCCGCAATATAGCGCTTCATTATATGGGAACTTGGAGGCTCCAAAAGAAATTCAGAGAGAAGCTAAAGTTCATCCATGTTATATTGTCAACAGAGCTATATTGTCAAGTAATGATCACATGCAGCACTAATTGCATTTCCAAACCTCATAACTAACCTTCAAGGACTGCCTTCTTGTCACATAGTTGGCAGAGGTCAAGAGTTTTTCATACTGCTCAAAGAACTAGAAACAAGACAATGAGACACATGAGTGTACAACACTTGGTGAAATGGCATGAATTGAAGTGAAATTAATCCCTCCTTCCACAATAGAGTTCTCCCATTAAACTTTTGTAGCCAAACAAATAAATTTCTTTTACTTTCCCATCAATTTATTTAATTTTAGACACAAAACTTTAAAACTATATTGTGAGGAGATGGTTAAAAAGTGAATCAGGAGCATTCAATTGTAGAAGGGAGACTTATTTTTTGGTGTAAAGAACTCTAAATACAAGCAAGTCAAAGAATACTTTCAGTTTATACTGATAATGAGCAAACCTCATTGCAGTGAGTAGTCAGGAATTCAGAAACTGCAGGTGGATGTTTAGTGAGCAGATCCGGTGACATGTTCCTTATATATGTCACAAAGAATAGCAGAAAGGGGTTTTAAACACTTAGATACATACAAACCAAAACTACATAAGGCAGATATCTGACCTTAAATGTAGAAAATGCATCAGAAGCAACATCAAAATTTGGCAGCTCCACAAATTTGAAAAACAACTCGAAACTTGGAGACTCCAATATATATCTTAAATAAAATTATGGGAAATTGTGATCGTGTACAGCAGAATTGTGAATAGAGGCCTTATATATACTTACTTTTTCAGCTCATTTTCATGTAAGAGTGACAAGGAAGCTTCTATACAAAAATAAAAAGATATACAAGTTAAAAGCATACATCTCTTACTTTGCAAGAGTAGGAAATTTGATGCATTCCCTCAGCACATTTCCACAATTCAGAGCAATTTCCTTGTTATCATAGCTGCTTGCAAAACATTAACAACAGTTGGTTCATTTCAGACAGGATACCCATAATCTACAAGAACCATAGACAAGAAATAAGTAGGAAAGTGAAAGTGCAACACTAATTGAAAGAGAACAGGCTGAGTGGATATTACAAACAGTCTTATAGAAACCTTAAAAATAAAGATGATTGCTTTTATCACACATGCCTATGTGAATCAAAGATAACAATAATAAGAGGTACACATGTTAACTGTAGTTCATTGTTAAGAAAACTCTTATTGACAACCTCACAAAATGTGATAATTTCAGTACAACAGCGAAAAGTTTGAATTCTATAGAGGTAAAATTGAAAAATAGTTGAAGCAAAAGGTCTTCAGAATGACGGTTTCATGTATTTAGAATGACACAGTATGGGACAGCATAAGGTATTTTCTGTTGGAGTTAAAGCAAAATATTGAAGGAGAAAGAGAAAGGAAAGTAAAAAATATTTCTTTTTAAGAATTTCATTTCTTTCCTTCATCTTGAAGAGTTCGAATTACAGTGTAAAAGCAACAATAATTTTTATTTAGTAGTGGTAGCTAAACTGCATGTTGCCTTCTAATTTAGTCCATACCAAAAATATAAATGACTGGTCTTTTCCTTTTACATTTTTTCTTTAGTTTGATGAGGTGGACTTCTCCTATCAAAATATGAAAATCTAATCATAAAAGCCCTCAGCATGTATGACAAAACAAACATAATTGAACTGCGGAGAAAGATTTAGTAACTCTCACCAGACTACGAGGAATTCCAGTAACTCTAAATGGTTCTCCATGTATAGTACACAGCAACATACAGAATCAACCTTTTGCTTCAACAATATTGACCAAGAGTGGACCAAAATTTTCCTAGTCTATGCACAGATTAACCATTATTTGTCAAGAATATAAGCTTAATCCACTAGTAATCATATATTTAACAACTTTTGCTTTATTTAATGCACAAGTCATTTTATATACTTACTTCCCATCCCAAAATAGATAACTTGTGAATAAACAGAGATATAACATCTTCATTACAGATTTCAAGTGTGAGTTGTGAAACTTGATCCATGTTTGGTTCGACTTCACCATCTCCTGAGAGCATAGTTCTCATTGTCGTTATGTTCTTGTCAACTTCTTCCAAAGCCTATATAGAAAAAAAGACAAATGTGAATACCCATGATATAACCACACATAAACAGTAGAGAGACAAATCATATGCAATTCCAAGCATTATTATACATTTGTCCGGATCTTGATAAGCAAATAATAACTAGCGTTTGATCCATAACAGTAGGGGTGGACAAAATGTCCAGACCAAACCAAGCAGTTCGGTTTGGTTTGGTTCTATCAAAAAAATTAATGGTTTTGGTTCTTTGAATCGAGAACCATTTTGTTTTGGTTTTGGTTCGGTTATAGTTCAAGAATCATAACTAGAACCAAAACCAAACATAATAGATATATATATATATATATATATATAGACTCTAATTTATATTCATTGGAGATAGCTCATTAATTGAATACAATTTGTTAATCGATTTTGGTCATTAGACACAAACAACTCATTAGTTGCTTACACCATAATTTTGTATTCAGTCGAATCATTTCCCTTTCACTCATTTTCAATTTACACAACGTCGCGGCTTGCTGTTACAACATTTCATCAAGTCAGTGGAGTGTCATTTAAGATCGAAAAATGAAATTGGTCAATTACTTAAAAAGTTTTCAAACTATTTTTTTACCTTGATTGTTTGATGAGTTATTTGCGTTCTTCACAAATAGAGGAAAACATAATAAGCATTCATGAAATATTAAAATGGTTAATGCTGCCTATAAAAATGGATTGTAAAAATTTTGATAATTCATTCTTTATTGTAGGGGTGTGCCTTCAAAATTGATGCAATTAATTTAGTGAATCATTGCTATTACTTATTAAACAATTTTTTGTATGAGAACGAAAACTATTTGTGTATTCAAATTATGAATATGTTTTGTTTGTTAGGGTCCGTTTGAGTGCAAATGTGAAAAATAAGTGGAAATAAAATGTTTTACAGGGAATTGATTTACTGTGAATTGCAATTAATTGTGTTTGATTGGTATAATTTTTCATGAAAAATGTTGAAATTTTGGTGTCTGTTTGACTTTATTTTTCATGAAAATTGTCCGTTAAAGTGATAATATTTTCTACCATTAGGTCTAGAATTTTTATTTTTTATTTTTTTACAATTGTGTCTAGAACTTTTCCAAAAAAAAAAAGAAAAAACTGAAAAATATTTACTCACCAAAATATCAAGAATTTATTTTTTTCAAAAATGTGAAAAATTTGGAAAATTGAAAAATATTTTCCTGGGAAAATTTTGCCTATCAAACATTACAAAAGTTGGAAAATAGATTTTTTTTTTTTTTTTTCATTTTTCATGGAAAATGTGTGCTATCAAACGGAGCCTTAGTTATGAATTTTTTGATCTCGATGATTGAAATTTGAACTTCCCGAATGTTTGATATTTATTTTTTTATTTAGGTATATGTTACTAACTTATATGATACAAATATGAAAATTTAAGAAATGAAACTACAACCAAACCAAATCAAAACTGAATGGTTCGGTTCAATTTGATTCCTTATCTTTAAAAATATCATTTGGTTCCATTATCAGAAAGACCATTGGTTCATAGTTCGGTTTAGTTCTCTTGGAACCAGAACCAAATAGAACAATGTACACCCCTTAACACGCTTCTTTTCCCAATTCACTATTTAAATTATGTCTTTTGCTCAGTAATGAAGAATTAAGTTACTTGCTGTCCCAACATTCTTTCTTGGTCAAGTCTAACTACCAACCTAAAGGGAAATATGAAGTCAATACCTTCATCTGGGAGAACAAGACGTAAGACTAGTCTTATTCCCTCTTCAAGCTCATATATCAATTTACATTTTTTCTGATAAATAAAGATCTTGAAGTTACAAATGAGACTTAGGTATGGTCAGTTTGGCATGGCTTTTGAAAAGTCAAAAGCAACTTTTGAAAATTAAATCCGTTTGGCTAATTTTATAAAAGTACTTATGGTAGTTAGAAGAACTTTTAGAGGAAGCTGGTGCAATGTGATTTCCTCTAAAAGTATTTCTAGAATAGGAAAATCTTTTAAAAATTAGTTTCCAAACAAAAATTAAAGTAACTTCCTCCAAAAGTGCCAAATGGGCGCTTACTTCCCTTGTGATTGCCTATTAAAAGTGACACATAGATTTGACATTGTTCTAGTACTGGACTATCTGGACAACAACCTTATATTCAACAAATGAACTCAAAGTATGCAACATCTATATTTACTGTTAAAAACAATCTGGCATGTTTGTCCTAAAGAGATTACTTCGTGCCTTTTTGAATTGGGAAAGAACGATTAGCAACAAGCAAAGATGTCAATATTGACGAGCAATATCAAAGAGTTGGTGAGATCCAAGATATTTGAGAGGTTCCTTTTGTCTGAAAGTAGATTATTGAAAAATAACAAAATAAGCAACTTGGTTAGATGTTAATTTTTTGCTGTATTTTCCACGAGGTTTTGCTATCTAAGGAAAGTTCAAACCACCATTCTCCCCTACCCTGTGGCTTTTTTGCTCCTTTAATCATACAACCGTACATATGAAAAATGAACCAATTCAGAAATGGAAGCAACTCAAAAGCATATTAATAACTCAAAGGTTATTAGGGGAACCAACATAGTTTAAGACTTCGAGTTGATTTAGTTTGACCGGAAGTCCACTTGGACTACCTCAGATAATATTATACATAATCTGTTAATAGTATTGAACAAGATGGAAGTAGTCTTTAGTCAATTCTTTTCAAGCATTTTAAGAACTTTGTCTGGAAGCATTGTACCTATTAATATAATTGAAGGCCAATCAACTATCATTCAAATTGCCATGGAATTAAATTGTACCATTGAATTGTCGATATGTGGACGAATTGATCAGGTTTGGTGGTGAAGTATAAAAAAAAAAATTAATCCATCATAAAGCCCAGCGTAATAGCAATTTAATGTTGTGAACACATGATGGGCGAGATAGTAACAAAGGGGAAAATCGAGTCTGCCATTAAAATAAATGGCAACCACTGCTACACTAGTTGCTTTGTTCGTATAGATCTCTTTTCCCACCCCAGATAATCACACCACGAATCTTAACACACGCTGCCCAACACATCAAAAGATTTGCAGGTAATGTACTTTCGAGAAAGCAATAATATATCGTCTGCCAACATATTAAGCCCCTGTTTGGTACACATTATTTTTTTCATTTTCATTTTTCTACTATTTTTCAACTACACAATCTTCAATAAAATAATATTTTTCATCACATCAATAATTTTTCCTTCTTTTTCAACCACACATTATCCATCAATCTACTATTCCAGAATACATTCTTTCAAAATAATGTGGCTCAAACACACCCTAAAAAGTTAAGGGGCTGTTCTTTCTCATTTTTCTGTTTTCAATTTTTCAAGACAGTAAAAACATGTTGACTTACCTATTTTCAAAAACGAATTTTCAAAAACGAGTTTACAAAGAAAATCGAAAATGTAAAAAATGTCGTTTTGGGTGTTTTAAGTTAAAACCAAGCCAAAATTTTCAAAACGCGTTTTAGCTGTTTTCAATTACGCCACCAACAAAAACCACCGCCATCGCCGCCTGTACCACACCTCTGCCGACGCCGCACAGCCAAAACCACCGTTGGATACCACCGCTACAGCCGAAGAAGAAGAAGCAGGAGGATTTTGTTGGGGCAACCCAAAACCGCCGCCGCCACCACCACACCACACAACCGTTGTGACCCAAAACCATCGCCACTGACCCAAAATCACCGCCACATCCAACACCACACAACCGTCGCGACCTAAAACCACCGCCACCGCCACCGCCACACCCAACAGCAGAAGAAGCCAACGACGCAGAATCCAACCAATAGCAGAGAGGTGGGAAAGAAGAGAGAGACGAGAGAGAGAGAGACGCCGCCACATCCAATCAACGCCGCCACACCCAACAGCAGAAGAAGCCGGTCTTTGAAGCCGGAGGCCTTGTGAGGAAGAAGAGATAGAGAGAGAGAGAGACGACAGAGAGGAGGGGAAGGGGAGAGAGAGAGGGAAGAAGATAACAACTTTTCCAATTTTTTATTTTTAAAAATAATTTTTCAAAATGACAAAAAGAACGTATCTTCAACAATCTCAAAATGAACACTCAACCCCCAAAATCCAAAATAAATTCAAAACGAAAAAACGAAAAACTGAAATACGAAGAAAACAACCCCCAAATACTTCCATTCTCATTCAAACAAGTGAACGGAAAAGGCAGAAGCTTTTAGAAAATGATATATTCATAGTCATAATACTGCAGTGATTCATAGTTATCCCACAATAATTATTCCTTTGTATCTTCTTCATCAATTTGTATCAGCAAATGCATTTAAAAAATACAAATTTTAAACCAACTACGCAAATAATTCAATCATCACCACGTCCACAAAAACACCTAAATTAACGTTCCTGAAGCTACATTTTCAATAAAGAAAATTTGGAACAATTTAAATAAATAAGTCATTTCCGATTCACAAAAAATAAAGAATGTCAAAGAAGAGACCTTTTCGAGGGCTTTAACTTCCGCAACGGTTTTGGTGTCGAGTGCCATGAGACTATCTTTGATCGCCTTCGCCAGCTC